>MJUU01035072.1:42738-65160 GCA_002080025.1 Modiolus philippinarum
TGTTGTGTAAATTTGTTATTATTTTATATTACAGATGTGACAGTGGGCAGTATTTTAGGAATGTGTATAGCCTATATATCATACAGACAATACTACCCATCAGTTTATAACACAAACAGTGACATACCATACATCAGCTGGAAATCATCAAACATTCAATTAGATCTACCACAACGACAAGATAACTTAGATAATTATTACAAAGTTGTATAATTTATTTGTACGTTTATATTAAATATGTTATGTTTTGTACAGTGTGCCATCTTTTTTAAAGAGCCATAAGAAATGAAAATATTTTTACCATTTCCAAGTTACAGTCTAATCATAATATGGTGAAACTTGTCTTATTTTTATAACTATGAGACTGAAGGTTTTGTTCAGTTTTGACAGGTGCTTGGTTAATCAGGTTGAGAATATTTAGGTAAAGGAATCCCACACTATGTTTTGTTTAAGACAGTTGTTTGTTGTAGTCTGGGATTCAGTAGGACAGGCTTCACTATAATAAGGATATGAAATAGCAAAGTACTAAAGATGGGCACAATTTCTGTCACTAGCTATGACCTATAGATGTATGTCAGATGAACATAACAATAAACTCCAACACACACACATACAAACACTTTAAATTAAAGAAATCTAAAATTTATACTAGGGAAATAAAAACAGTAGGCAGCAGAATGCTAAAATTATAGTTTAAAGAGATGACAATCACAGAAACAAACCATGACCAATAAAGTCTGCAAGGCTTATCATGTGACTCTAGTTATGTAATAGGAAAATATTTCCCACCAAAATATGGCATCTTAGGATTATGATTTTCAAATTTAAGTTTGGAACATTATATATTTTTTGAAAAAATGTAACTTCCTGTTGCAATGTATATACCTGGAAGTTTCAAGACTTACAGATCTACACAAGTAACAGATGAAATGAACAGAAAACACTGAAACAAAATCTTGTCAAAATTTGAGTTTTAATTGCAATTTCCATGATTCAAGCAGTTGTTGTGTCGCCTGCACCTAGTGCAGGATCGACATATAGGGATCACTATCCTTCGTCTTACGTCCGTCTGTCCGTCCGTCTGTATGGCTCCAAAATTTTTACCATTATCCGCATCTCCTCCTAAACCACGGGGTACTTTCCAATGAAACTTGCAGGAATACTTCAGTATGTATTGTAGATGTGCACCATGCATTTAGTTTTTCTTTATTTATGTTTTTCCAGATTTTGAAGCTATATTTGGACTTTGTCATTTTTAGCTTATTGGAGTCAAATGGTATACCTCCATTATCCGCAACTCCTCCTAGACCACTTGGTACTTCCCAACCAAACTTGCAAGAATGCTTCAATATATATTGCAGATGTTCACCATGTATTTAGTTTATGATTAATTCTGATTTTTTCAGATTTTCGATCAATGTTTTGACTTAGTCATTTTAGCGTATTGGAGTCATAGCTATATAGTGTATTTACCTCCATTATCCGCAACTCCTCCTAGACTGCTTGGTACTTTTCAACCAAACTAGCAAGAATGCTTCAATATATATTGCAGATGTGCACCATGCCATTTGTTTTTCATTTATTTTTTTACAGATTTTTTAGCTATCTTTGGACTTTGTCATTTTAGCTTATAGGAGTCATAGGGTATACCTTCATTATCGGCAACTCCTCCTAGACCGCTTGTTCCTTTCCAACCAAAGTTGCAGGAATGCTTCAATATATATTGCATATGTGCACCATGTATTTTGTTTTTCATTTATTTTTTTTCTGATTATCATTAGACATTGTCATTATATAACAAAACAGGAATTATTGTCCGTCCGTCCGTCTGTATGGCTCTAAATTTTTACCATTATCCGCATCTCCTCCTAAACCACTGGGTACTTTCCAATGAAACTTGCAGGAATACTTCAGTATGCATTGTAGATGTGCAACATGCATTTAGTTTTTCTTTATTTATGTTTTTTCCAGATTTTGAAGCTATATTTGGACTTTGTCATTTTTAGCTTATTGGAGTCAAATGATGTCATTTTTAGCTTATTGGAGTCAAATGGTATACCTCCATTATCCGCAACTTCTCCTAGACCACTTGGTACTTTCCAACCAAACTTGCAAGATGCTTCAATGTATATTGCAGATGTGCACCATGTATTTAGTTTTTGATTACTTTTGATTTTTTCAGATTTTCTAGCAATGTTTGGACTTAGTCATTTTAGCGTATTGGAGTCATAGCTATATAGTGTATATACCTCCATTATCCGCAACTCCTCCTAGACTGCTTAGTACTTTTCAACCAAACTTGCAAGAATGCTTCAATATATATTATAGATGTGCACCATGCCATTTGTTTTTCATTTATTTTTTTTACAGATTTTTTAGTTATCTTTGGACTTTGTCATTTTAGCTTATAGGAGTCATAGGGTATACCTCCGTTATCTGCAACTCCTCCTAGACCGCTTGGTCCTTTCCAACCAAAGTTGAAGGAATGCTTCAATATATATTGCAGATGTGCACCATGTATTTTGTTTTTCATTTATTTTCTTTTTCTGATTATCATTGGACATTGTCATTATATAACAAAACAGGAATTATCGTCCGTCCGTCCGTCCGTCCGTCTGTATGGCTCCAAAATTTTTACCATTATCCGCATCTCCTCCTAAACCACTGGGTACTTTCCAATGAAACTTGCAGGAATACTTCAGTATGTATTGTAGATGTGCACCATGCATTTAGTTTTTCTTTATTTATGTTTTTCCAGATTTTGAAGCTACATTTGGACTTTGTCATTTTTAGCTTACTGGAGTCAAATGGTATACCTCCATTATCTGCAACTCCTCCTAGACAACTTGGTACTTTCCAACCAAACTTGCAAGAATGCTTCAATATATATTGCAGATGTTCACCATGTATTTAGTTTTTGATCAATTTTGTTTTTTTTTTTGATTTTCTAGCAATGTTTGGACTTAGTCATTTTAGCGTATTGGAGTCATAGCTATATAGTGTATATACCTACATTATCCGCAACTCCTCCTAGACTGCTTGGTACTTTTCAACCAAACTTGCAGGAATGCTTCAATATATATTGCAGATGTGCACCATGCCATTTGTTTTTCATTTATTTTTTTACAGATTTTTTAGCTATCTTTGGACTTTGTCATTTTAGCTTATAGGAGTCATAGGGTATACCTCCATTATCCACAACTCCTCCTAGACCACTTGGTCCTTTCCAACTAAAAGTTGCAGGAATGCTTCAATATAGTTTGCAGATGTGCACCATGTATTTTGTTTTTCATTTATTTTTTTTTTCTGATTATCATTGTCATTATATAACAAAACAGGAATTATTTATATAAAGTGCAGGCGACACATGTGTTCCGCGGAACACCCATGCATTTTTTGATACAACTGTTTAATTTAATAGATTGACATTCCCAAGTTATCAAAATATATATTCAAACAAAAAGGGAAATATGACCTATTGAATAAATTTTGATCAGACAATCATAAAACACAGATTTCAGGTAAATACAGCTATAATCTAGTTTCAGAGGCTGAACTTTTATCGTGAACTGACAAAATACTTCCAACAATCCATATGATTAAATTGATACTGATTTTATTCAGCTGAATTAATAACAAGATAAAAATCAAAAGTGATAAAAATTCTTATCCTTGGGTCAATTGTTAAATTTGCTCTAGCTGTGCCAGTAGCCAGTAATATAAGAAAAGAACAACCTATTTAAGGAGACCAGTATTTAAGGAGACCTGCTATATATCAAGATATATTAAGACTGGTTTAGTTTACTGATGCTGATCAAAATACATTTTTCTATGATATGTATGATTCCTCTGAAACTGCTGAACCATTTGGAAACAAACATGGCAACAAATAGTCTTGGGTGGTCTCTTTCAAAAGATGTATTTTAAAGTCCGAGCTATATCCAAGATGGCCACCAGATGGGAACCTACATGTAGATTTAACATCTGACCCTATTTATAGGAATCACCGTGTCCCTCTGTCTGTCTGTCTGTCCATGTACCTTGTCAGTGCATGTTCTCCTAAACGGCTGCTTGGATTTTCTTGAAATGTTACACAGTTGTAGTACACCACCTGAAGATGTGCATGAAGTCATATGGTTGCTGCCGGATATTTTGAAGGGGAGATAATTTGTCTTTAAAAATTTTCTCGAAAAGGGGGGGAAGACGAAAGGTTGTCAGCGCATGTTCTCCTAAATGGCTGCTTGGATTTTGATGAAATGTTACACAGTTTTAGTACACCACATGAAGATGTGCATGAAGTCATATGGTTGCTGCCAGAAATTTTGGAGGGGAGATAATTTGTCTTTGAATATTTTCTCGAAAAGGGGGGAGGACGAACCTTGTCAGCGCATGTTCTCCTAAATGGATGCTTGGATTTTGATGAAATGTTACACAGTTGTAGTACATCACCTGAAGATATGCATGAGGTTAAATGGTTGCTTTCTGAAATTTTGGAGGGGAGATAATTTGTCTTTGAATATTTTCTCGAAAAGGGGGGAGGACGAACCTTGTCAACGCATGTTCTCCTAAATGGATGCTTGGATTTTGATGAAATGTTACACAGTTGTAGTACATCACCTGAAGATATGCATGAGGTTAAATGGTTGCTTTCTGAAGTTTTGGAGGGGATATAATTTGTCTTTGAATATTTTCAGGTAAAAAGGGGGACAAACTTTTTCAGCGCATGTTCTCTTGGTCAGAAGTGCAAATTTTAAAACTTAAACAAAATCTTTTACATTGCTTGAATATCTTTTAAACCAGATGTGATAGGACCTTCATATTTGGCCTCTATATTACTCATACGAAGCTGAAAGCATTGTGCAAATTTTACTTAAGGCAGGTCAAAGGTCAAGGTCACAGAGGTCAAAAGGTCAAAATCTTGATTTTGCTATAATTGGTAGAGGCTTCATATTTTATATGTGGATAGATCTAATAGAGCTTAGTACAAATCCACCAAAAAATCATGGTAAGGTCAAACGTCAGGTGTCAAGGTCACAGAGTGCAAATTCAAAAACTTTAACAAAAACTATAACATTGCCCATATCTTTTCAACCTGATGTGATAGGACCGTCATATTTAGCCTGTATATTGATCATATAAAGCTGAACACCATTATGCAAATTTCATTAAGGTCGAGGTCACAGAGGTCAACAGGTCAAAATCTAGGTTTAACTTTTAGCATGTTAATAACAATTACAAGAGGCTTGATATTCTGTATGTAAATAGATCCAGTAGAGCTTAGTATATAAATCTTTACTAAACCTTTATTTCTTGTGTATATTGCAATTTTCAGCATTGTTTTTGTTTTAGACATGATTACTAACAGTGGAATTGTGTTTCACAAACACATCTTGTTCATAATTACAATGCATTATGGTGGACTTCAGGAAACATTAACATTTGCAATTTCTGCAATTCCTCTAGTAACACCTAAAACAAAAATCTTTTTTTTTTTATTTTTCTGTAAATCAAACAATCAAAGTCATATATATATATATAATACTCTTGGTTATTATGACCACCTGTTTATTGTGCCTATATATCATGCTTTTATTATGCCAAGTTTTCTTACTGTTGGCTCGATGAGTGCCCTGTGGTTGTTTATGTTGCGATGGTCTTCTATTAGTTTTATTGTCGGGCAATGGATGACAGCGATTGTAAGAACACTTTGCCATATAAGTTTATGTTGTTGCCGATCCCCCTTCCATTGATCAACAGGTAAAAAGGCATGGATGTGGTGTTGCTTGGCACCTTGCAATGAATTCTGCTCAAACCTTGAACTTCTTGAACTTACTATGAGATATATGAGTATATCTCATTGTTGAAGGCCTAATAATGACTTCAAGATGAAAAACATCATAAAGGCTTTGTTCCATTGCTTGGTTTTACAATGCGTTTGTAGAGACTTTGTCTCATGTGCATTTACTCCATATCCCTTTATTGTTATTGAAGGGGTTTACAGTACAGAAAGAGACGCATTATAACAAATCACTTGGAAAGACTTCAATTTTAATCATGTTAATCCTAAAAACCATAGTCATACTATCACTAGACCGGGATGATATTTATTACAACCCTGTTATTTCTTTGAAGTCTACCTGCTAAATTAAGATTTTTACTTGTTCAAAAGGAAATACCCTGACAAGATTTGGAGTTTTATTGCCCCACTAAAAATCTTTCAAGGGGAAAATCCAAATCGCCTTCCAAGACATTCTCAAAACCACAGTCATGACAGTGATTAGTAATGGTACAAATGTATGTCTTTTATTGTATTGTACCTTAATGACCCTTAATTGACAGTCCAATGCTGATAATCATGATAATATTAAATCAATATACAATAGTAATCTATCAGAGATGTTTCATTACATAAATTTGTAATTAAGATGATTACAGATGTATTCAGCAAAATAATATGTTGATGATCCAGGAAATCTGCCTTTAAAATTTCAACATATAACAATTAAATGCTTAAATGTCTAAGAATATCCTTAAATATGTTAACTAATGACTCTTCACTGTGTTTCTTTAGCAGAATAGTTACATCACTTTTTGTCTGCTTATTACTTTGCAATAGTATACCAAAATATTTGCATAAAGACTGAAAAGTTAAGGATTTATCATCAGCAAGTTCTGCACATGTCCAGGTATAGAGTTCTTTTTCTGGATAAATTAGAGAAAATATCCTCGATTTTTCAATTAACCAGTCCATGAACAGCTCTGCAAAATGGAAATCTATATTTGAAGCTTGTATTAGAAATGTATCTCGCACATTTTGAAATGGAACTGTACTCTTTCTCAGAAAATCAAAAATAGTTTTTGAAATTTCTTGTGAAACATGGTCATAATTTCCACCAGCCTGTAAATACATTGAAATAATGACAGATATGCCATATTTGAGTTCACACAATCTCTTGAGCAAAGTTTGTATGTAATTACTGCCTCTATGTGTGTCTGTGTGTCTACATATCACACTTGATAATCCATCCAGTAAACATTTTGCTTGAGAAACAATACTTAGCTCTACATCTTGGCAGTCTGATTCACTTAATGTTTTTGTTATGTCTTTGCCTACTGCTAAAGTTGTATTGTGAGATGTCAATGTACAGTTCTGTGAAAAAACCTTAAAATTAAACTTGTCCTTTTGTGCACTGTACAATAAGAAAAGATCCTGCGAAATAATTTCAGGAAAATATGGATTTTGTATCAGTGTAAAAAACAAGATCTCTGAAGCCTTTTCTAGTTGGTCAAAATTCATCTGAATACATGACACTGGTGTCACGTGAACTGTCATATCCCTAATTTTGCTATCTAAATCAATCTTGAATGGTCTGTCTTTTAGTTTCATGTATACTTCTTCAGCATATTTGGCCCAATTGAAAGCATTCTGCAAACTTTTCAAATCCCATTGAATAACTTCTGTGGTATGGGCTTTACTTAAAGTTGTCACAAATGTATATAAATGTTTTAAGACTGTTTCCACACTGGCCATGGTTTCTCCACCAACTTTAATTTCCCGCCATAGGCGATTGTGAAATTTTCAACACTTTACAATGCTGAAGTGTATGAGAGATATCCATAAACATTCTTGCATGAGTTTATATCAATAGAGTACACACAAAAGTGACCATAAATGTAAATATATACGGTAATAAAACACCGATAGCCATTAAATCAATTCAGGGATTGTAAAATTGATTTCACTCGATAAAAAGAAATTAACACTTTACCGCGAAAATTTCCGAATGGATTTCCGAAAGGATTTGTTTACTTTGTGCAAAAATGTCCAGAAATGTTGTAATCTATCTAATGCCCTATAAAATACAAAAGAGAAGATATGATGACATGACAAAAGCTGCTAAATCAAAAAAGTTTAATATAGTTAATCGATTCAGGTGATTACTTTTCACAGACATGACAACTGAAGAAAAGGGCTTCACTTCAATTGTCAAAATAACTCATCATTGTATTCTTGTTGACATCCACAATTATTGAGATTTTTACTACAGATTTCTTTTTCAAACATCGCTTCTACCACTTGAATAGAAGTACCTGATACAGCTAATGATACATGGGGTCCTCATAAAACATATAGGGCACAAAATATGCACCAGATTAACGTGGTATAGATTTGTAACCCCCATTAGTTCAATGGTTACAAGTGGTTACACTGGTTACATGCATGGCAACTTGAGGAATATCTAATAAGTCTTGTACCTTGTACGATATACAAAAATTAAAAATGGTCATGTACGTTCTATACTCCCATCTCACTTCTGCGTGGGTTCCACTTATTCGTGGTATTTACGTTAATTTCAACAAAATTTTTAACTGTGACATCACCGTTACTACGTAGCTTCGTACCACGATGATATGAGCTACCAGTATACTTGTACAAAAATAACCCTTTATCACCCTCCTATATGCATGTGCATGATGTGTGCCTGCATGCTTCATGGATACCTTTCTTATTTGCTCACCTGACCAAAAGGGCCATGTGAGCTATAATTGCTATCACTAGGTGTCTGTCATGACTGCACCAAATTTACACAAACTTGAATTTGGACTGAATCATTACGAAGGTAACTGGTTTCAAAATATTTCCAAGACAGCCAACATATAACACAGGAAAAATTACTGTTTAGCAAAAATAACTTAAAAGTTGTTACTGATATCGACAATTTAAAAGGTTTGTTTTTATTTACCTGATGATGTCACTAGTAGAGAAATCAAGTAGTTGACAGATTTTTTTAACTCTCTGGTTTGATCTTAACATTGAAATATATATAGTTACACACATGTACAATGTACATAAATAACTGAAAGGGAATTTCTGCATGCACACACTGTTGATTTTATACAAAATATGGTATTTTTAGTTCGCCTCAACGAAGTTGAGGGGGACTATTGGAGTACCCCCGGCGTCCGTGTCCGCATCCACATCTTTGTCCGCGTCCGCATTTGGGTATATATCTTAGTAACTATGCAGTGTAGGGTCATCAAACTTTGCATGCAGGTGCATCTTGGGTTAACTCACAGCCTCCAAGAAAATTAGGTCTCTCTGACCTATATTTTCCGCTTGAGTGGCTTGCATTCAAATTTACATTTTAGTTCATATCTCAAGTACTATACATAGTACAATAATCTAACTGTGCATGTGCATGCATCTCTGATGGTAGGTCAGCATCCAGGCAAAATTAGGTCACTTTGACCTATATTTTCCGCTTGAGTGACTTACATGTACATTCAAGTTTACGTCCGAGTTCAGATCTCAGTCACTGTGCATGGTAGGATCATCTAACCTTGCATGTGCATGCATCTCTGAGTGATGGTAGGTCAGCATCCAGGCAAATTTAGGTCACTTTGACCTATATTTTCCGCTTGAGTGACTAACATTCAAAATAACGTCCGAGTTCAGATCTCAGTCACTGTACATGGTAGGATCATCTAACCTTGCATGTGCATGCATCTCTGATGGTAGGTCAGCATCCAGGCAAAATTAGGTCACTTTGACCTATATTTTCCNACCCTTGTAGCAAGCTCTTTTTGGGGTGGTCCGTAGGTGATCGGCTACAAGGCTAAATTCCCCGCCCTTGACGATTTCACCCTACTTTTCCAGTGGCAGTCAGAATTTCCCGTCCCATGGCCCTTTCCATACCCCAAAGTGATTATTTATCAACAAACTTGTTCTCGTCTTGATATAGCTGAAATATTGCTGAGTAGACGTTAAACAATATTCAATCAATCAATCAATCAAGTACTATACATAGTACAATAATCTAACTGTGCATGTGCATGCATCTCTGATGGTAGGTCAGCATTCAGGCAAAATTAGGTCACTTTGACCTATATTTTCTGCTTGAGTGACTTACATGTACATTCAAGTTTACGTCCGAGTTCAGATCTCTGTCACTGTGCATGGTAGGATCATCTAACCTTGTATGTGCATGCATCTCTGATGGTAGGTCAGCATCCAGGCAAAATTAGGTCACTTTGACCTATATTTTCCACTTGAGTGACTTACATTCAAGTTTATGTCTGAGTTCAGATCTCAGTCACTGTACATGGTAAGATCATCTAAACTTGCATGTGCATGCATCTATGATGGTAGGTCAGCATCCAGGCAAAATTAGGTCACTTTTACCTATATTTTCCCGCATGATTGACTTACATTCAAGTTTATGTCCGAATTTAGGTCTCAGTTTTTGTACATGGTAAGATCATCTAGCCTTTGTATACATGCATTAGGGATGGTAAATGAGCACCCTGGCCGAATTGGGTTTCTGTGTCCATGTGCCATAACGAGTGCATGCATCTCTGATGGTAGGTCAGCATCCAGGCAAAATTAGGTCACTTTTACCTATATTTTCCTGCATGATTGACTTACATTCAAGTTTATGTCGGAATTCAGGTCTCAGTTTTTGTACATGGTAAGATCATCTAGCCTTTGTATACATGCATTACGGATGGTAAATGAGCACCCTGGCCGAATTGGGTTTCTGTGTCCATGTGCCATAACGAGGCGAACTTTGTAATTGAACGTTGATTACCTATGTTTTGTAAATGGACTTTCCCAAATATTCTGGATTGCCAACTTTAAAAGACTTGGCCTGGTTCACCCACAGCACTGTTCAGTTAGATGTATCATGTTGCACTTGCTTATTTTGAGATATTTCATATGTTTGTATGTATACTTCATGTATACACTGAATACCCAGCTGTCCTGCATGCAAGTATGGATTACACTGGTGTGCTTCATGCATGAATGGATCACACTGGTGTGCATTGAAAAAATGCATGGATCACACCCCTGTGCTTCATGCATGCACTTTATGGATCACACTCCTGTGCTTCATGCATGCACTGTATGGATCACACCACTGTGCTTTATGCATGTATGGATCACACTGGTGTACTTCATGTATGCATGGATCACACCACTGTGCTTCATTCATGTATGGACCATACCACTGTGCTTCATGCATGTATGGATCACACTGGTGTGCTTCATGCATGTATGGATCACACTGGTGTGTGTTGAAAAAAATGCATGGATCACACCACTGTGCTTCATGTTTGTATGGATACCACCACTATGCTTCATGTGTGTATGGATCACACTTGTGTGCTTAATGCATGTGTGTGATCCATACATGTACATTCATGAAGCACACAAGTGTGATCCATACACGCATGAAGCACAGTGATGGGATCCATGCATGCATGAGGCACACCAGTGTGATCCATACATGCATGAAGCACAGTGTTGTGGTCCATACATGCATGAAGCACAGTGGTGTGATCCATGCATACATGAAGCACACCAGTGTGATCCATACATGCATGAAGCACAACAGTGTGATCCATACATGCATGAAGTACAGCAGTGTGATCCATACATCCATGAAGCACAGCAGTGTGATCGATCCATACATGCATGAAGCACAGTGGAGTGATCCATACTTGCATGAAGCACAGTGGTGTGATCCATACTTGCATGAAGCACAGTGGTGTGATCCATACTTGCATGAACACACCAGTGTTATCCATATTTGAATGCAGGACATTAAAAAAAAGAGCAATAATTTTCAAAGTCAAGCCATCATTAAATGAAAGGATATAATGTACGGGAGACAAAATCAATTCATTGTTATTCACCAAGTACATTAGCATCAAAACTTGCATTTGTTTGCTTGTTTGTTTTTAATCTTTTACCAGTCATGCCAGTAATTTGAAAAGAAATGTGAAAAAGAAAGGAAATGGGGTAAATGTCAAGGAGACAACATCTCATCTCCAGGTTAAAACGACCCAAAACAAAGCATCTAGGGGTCACCATATGGTCTTCAACACAGTGAGGAACCTCACACCATATGGCGAGCCCTAAATGGCCCCAAAAAGGGTAAAAAAGTGAATAAATCAATGGAAACAAACCATATCTAATAACCCGAAAATTAAGAAATTCAAATTTTATATAGAAGTTAATATTTACATGTTTATACTGTACTGTCTCTAATGGATGAGAGTCACTACATGTAGCTTAAAGGATTCTCATTACTACCCTAAAAGCATTTATCTTATCTTTTTTGACATGAAAGCATGCTTATTATGTTCTCTCTGACATGAAGTTTTATTATTTGTTCATTCAGTCCAGATGTCACACATGTTGTGACAGAGTTTGAGACATATGACCAAGCAGAAAGGCATTTAAACCTTGCATCTGAAAATCATCCTGAAATACTGAAAGTGTCCTGGTTTACAGAATCTATCAGGGCTAGGAAACCAGTAGAGGTCACAGAACAACATCGCTTGTCAAGAAGTAGTACAACAACAGAGGTAGATAAAAAAATACATGTATTTTATTTCTTTTTTTTTAAAATACAAATGTAAGATTAAATAAGTCTCAGGTTATGTAGCATGTGCAGTGGCATGTATTTGATTTATGAAAAAGATCATAAGAAGATAAATAACTGAAATTTTGAGTAAAAATATAGCTTTGTCAAGATTATTTCATACATGCTTAATTTTGAATATGTTCAGGTTGACAATGTAGTGTGAATTGAGACATAAAAGGCTAAAGAAAAGTCCCAATATACAATGTAGTTATAATGCATGCTGTATTAATGTCTTTCATGAATGAAAATATGTGGATATGCATGATTAGAAATCTTAAGGTGAAATAAAATACAAATTTATGTATTACAAAAACAAGAAAACAGCAAACACCTACAATGGGCAGGAACTACAATCACATGCCACAGTTTACAAGCAAACTATGTATGTCTGTTTATGGTCACCTTACCTACCACTTACTCCTACCACAGACCTGATATCATTTTTTTAAAATTTACTGTAAAGGATAAAATCAACAATCCCTAACTGTGTGTGCTTGAATTATTGGTACTCTCAACGGGGTGATAGATTTGATGTTAAATTGATTAGCTTGAAAANCCACCAGCACAGAACATAGTTTATTTTGGCCCTATGGGAAATTCACATAAAAAACATGGCCACCATGCAAAACATTGAAAACCCTGCTTCAGCATTTTGTCAGGTGAGCGATACAGGCTCAGTGTCTGAGCCTCTAGTTAAAATTTACTGTAAAGGATAAAATCAACAATCCCTAACTGTGTGTGCTTGAATTATTGGTACTCTCAACGGGGTGATAGATTTGATGTTAAATTGATTAGCTTGAAAACCTTCACCAATTCTAATTTTCTACCGAAATATGGTAAATTAGCTTGAAAACCTTCACCAATTCTAATTTTCTACCAAAATTTCGAGCATTCTGGATAAAAAAAAATCAGGAATAGAAGTCAATTTTCAGTTTACAAAATGATTTTAGAATTGATTTCAGTTATGAATTATAAAGTCTTTTAAAACTGATCACAACTTTGGTGGCGTCAGCAATTGCATACTATTGTGAATTAACAAGTTTATGTTAGTTGTAGGTCCATAGTATTTGATGTGCAGTTGCATTATTATTGGTACAACTCAAATCCATACTTAGATTATGGCCCTGGCCCCTTAGTCATGCATGAACGATCACATTAAGTTTTTAGCAAGCAGTTTGTACAGCCTATACCAGTAGTTCTAGGCTCTTGATTATTGACATGCAGTTGCGTTTCAGGGAGTACATACCAATTCCACGCCCAGATGGTGGCCCTGGCTCCTTAGTNTTATTCCTGTTGCAGTAGATCAATGTGTAAATTAAGGCGATGCAAGGGGTGGTCGAGACATGTCCTGTGTCCACAGTATATTACTTGTACTAATGTACTATTTCAGACACAAGAAGGACCACCAGTGGAGGAAAACAGATTTCCAGAATGGGCGTGTCAAAGAACTACTCCATTAAAACATTACAATGAATTTCTAACAGTATGTAATTTATAATCTCCTAATCATACAGTGTAATTTGATATTAATATGTACAGTAAAGCTAGGGTTTTTGACGTGAAATGGGATAGTGGACAGATATATATCATAATAAGGAGGGGTATTTGAATAGCGAGGGAGATTTAGACCCAAGACGTGTATATTTGGCAAATACCCCAATGTTCATGACATATCAGTTTATTTACACCAAATGTCTCATTCATCAAAGTGCACAGATGACTCTGGGACAAATACCCAGCAGCATCTCAGTGAAGGGTAAAAAGGCATGTACATTATGGCAAATATCACAGTAAAAGTGAAATCAACTATATTGATGTGAAAAATGTCAAGGATATTCAAAAAATACCAAGGATATTAACCATCCAGAGTATACAACTTACTTGAATAAGATGTTATTAGGGGACCATAGCTTTTCACTAATTTTATAAGATCAAAATCTCGCACTGAGATGTGCAGTCATGATCCCAAAAATTTCCTGTTATCCAACACCCAGTAAAAAATGCACACTTTTGCAGCATTCATGTATTGTCATGATATGATTGAATTGTGTGCTTTTGATGTAGTTAGTCATTTATCTATTGTATTGAACCCTTCCTTCGTTAACCGGGTTTTCCATCCGAAAAATCCGGTTATTAAAATGGTGAAAATGGCGGGCGGGTGGCTGCCAAATGGGTACATCATTTGTCCGGAGCAAATCTCCTACAGTATTTGAGACAGGACGTTTTTATTTTGCAGATCAGTTGTACATATATCAAAGGTGTGCATGGTACTTTGATTTTGATTTTTGATAATTAATGTAAAAAATATCAGTTGTTGAACTTAGTCATTTTTACGTCAAATTTTTAACAATAGGGTACCCCCTTTGTCCAGAGCAAATCTCCTACAGTATTTGAGACAGGAAGTTTTTATTTTGCAGATCAATTGTACATATATCAAAGGTGTGCATGGTACTTTGATTTTGATTTTTGATAATTTATGTCCAAAATATCAGTTGTTGAACTTAGTCATTTTTACGTCAAATTTTTAACAATAGGGTACCACCTTTGTCCGGAACAAATTACCTACAGCTTAATAGATAGGAAGTTTTTATTTTGCAGATCATTTGTCCCTGTATTTGAGGCGTGCACAGTACTTTAATTTTCCATTTTGATTAAAATCCAAGTTGCTGAACTTTCAGAAAAAGGCTACTTTGGTGGAAGGTTTAACATTGAAAATTAATAAAAATTATAAACTTGTACATTTCAAATATTCAGGGTCAACCCATGTGTATGATATACTGTCCATGTGAAAGAAATCCCGGTTTGCTGTCACATTGACAGCTTTCCTCTTGTTTTATTCTAATCGCAGCTTAAAAATAAAAATGTAGTATGAATTTGTAGTAGTCTTTGACATTTTTTTACTTCAGAGCCAGCTTGAAATCCTTGAAAAATTTGCTGAAATGAAAGATGAAGAAAGTGATTACTCCAGAGCTTTAGCATTCCGTCGAGCAGCATGTGTGTTAAAAAGTTTACCATTCCGAGTAACCAGTATTAACCAGTTAAGACAAGTCAAAGATGTTGGAGCTCACAGTAAACGGGTCATTAATGTAAGTCATTCTTAGTATGGTTTGTTTGTTGTACTTGTTTTGCTTTGTTTTGAAATGAAAGAAAAGATTGCCGTTAATGCACTGGAGACAGAGTCCAAAATGAAGAAGAAAGCCATAGCATGCCATTAAGGGAGTACGAGTGTCAGATTTCAGAAGCATTGGATATCCTCGGGTTTTATCCATTTAAATAGGGTTAATTTTTTTGCACATGTTTCACATTTTCTTGGCTATAGTTCACTCTAAAATGCATAAAATAGACAATATATGAAATTTTATAAACTTCCAATTACTGTTATTGTACTTATATTCGCGGGTACTTATTTTCGCTAAGATTCCGTTCCAGTCAAGTTTGCGTGTATTTAATTTCGCGGAAGTGGGTGCTTTCGTTGTAACTTTAATGTTAAAATATTACATTCGCGGGTACTTATTTTCGCGGAAAGTTGTTGACCGCGAAATACACCGCGAAAATAAGTACAATTACAGTATATTTTCATATATTTTAAGGCTAATCAACAGCTAATGGTAATTGAAGGAAAATTCTAGAGAGAGCTGTTTCCCGCCAAAAATTTGACGTCTCATATCTCAAAAATTCTTACATGGATTTTCAAAATTTTTTGCTCATGTTGTTCTATTAGCAAAGTTCTTCGAAACAAAAAGTCAGCATTTCAATTCTAATTACAAAATTTCTGACACTCGTACTCCCTTGGAGGCAGTTATGATTGCCCCAAGATCAGTAGAAAGTCACAGTACTACATTCCTTTAATCTTTCTATATTACAAAAGAACTTTCTCAATTAGTACTATAAATTCTGAAGAAGCTGTAAAGCTGTCTTTTAATATTAATTTTGATCCCGAAAATTTTATTACAATGACAGTAATGAACTATAGGTTAGACTTGATATATATTTGGTTTACATAAACCTTAACAAAGCCTTCTTATGTTGGGTAGGCGGTAGATTTTCTTTATTTTCTCTTTCTTTACAAAAGAAAAATCAAGTGAGCAGAAAAGGAACAAAAAATATTTTGAAATTTTGATAAAGGAGACAAGAAAAAGGCCTATTTCTTATTGTGGCGATAGTCAAGTTTACTTCAAATTAAGTAATAAAATTCATGTCCAATGCACATTTTTGCTTTGCAGAATGTTATGTTGATGAACAGATCTGCTTAAGAAGTTTAAAATCTCCAGTACTCAAAATTTTGAATGCGAGGTCTAATTTACTCCTTGTTAAAGTTTTATTTAGGGCTGTTCCAGAAAAATTGACATGGGGGATTTGAAGGCACTTCTTATTGACCCCCACCACCCATAGAATTCTTCTCCATATGTACAATACAAAAGGATGAAGAAAACACAACCACCAACAGCAATTTATATAAAGTGCCTTCAAAGGGTCCCAGACCAACTTTTCTGGAACAGCCCTTAGTTTATTCTACTACAGTATTATGACATTTGAGAAATCATAAGTTTATCATGAAAAACTCTTGAAATGAAAAGCTTTCTTTGGATAGTCAAAGTACTTTTTCGAAGTTTGATAGATTATTATTATTTTTTTTAAAGAAATGTACATGTAAGTATAACTGCATTGTTGAAACAGCTTAAGATGTAGTAAATTCATTTTCATACTTAATTTTGTTATTGGATTGTACCCCATCATTTAACTAAAAGAAGTTCGGTAGTGGTTCATTTAACTGATGCAATTCCAGTAGTGATTCTTTCCCTAACCAGTTAATTGATAACAAATATGGTGAAGATCAAGCAAAATGCTCTTAATGCTTTGATTCTTTCTCAACAGGTATTATGCATTGTATGTGGAGATCTGGGTTGCACAAACGTCAATTAAAGTTAATTGACGTTTAAATTTTAAGTGTAAATTAAATCCTTAACAAATTCAAGCAAATTAATTTACACTTAAAATTTAAACGTCAGTTAATGTTTGTGCAACTCAGTCCTGCATTTTCAAGTAAATGATAAATGAACATTGATTATGAAATTTAATATCTAATCTATACCATGCACATTTTTTTCTCAGGAGATACTAGAAGAAGGTTATTCCACAGAAGTTGAGCGCATTGCCAGAAATGATTGGTTTAAGAAAATGAAGGCAAGTTATGATAAATTAGAAGATAATACATCAATTTGCAAACAAGCTATTACAGTGTTAAGTTATGATATTAATTTTCATTGGACCCAATGCAAATGATGTTTAATGTATATAGATTTTCCCTGCCTTTCTGTCTGTCTATCTGTCCCTCAATGTACCTTGTCAGCACATATCGTTAACGGCTTGTTAGATTTAGATGAATTGTTACACAGTTGTAGTGTACCACCTGAAGATGTGCATGAAGTAATGTTGCTGCTCCAAATTTTGAAGAGGAGTAATTAAACATTGTACATTTCATGGAAAAAAGGTGGGGAGGTACCTTGTCAGCACATCCTCTTAACAGCTTATTCTGATAAAATGTTACAGATTTGTAGAATACAACCTGAAGATGTGCATGGAGTAATATTGGATGTGCGTGAAGTGATATGGTTTAAATAGGGGATACAACTTTGTACATTTTCTGAGAAAATGCATGGCAGGTATCTTGTCAGTGTATGTCCTTTGGATTTTGATGAATTTTGCAAAATTAAGTTTGTGGACGCCAATTCTCCTACATCTTTCACCGGATTTCAACCAAACTTCACAGGATTGTTGACCATCATGCCTAGTTGTGCATATCGTCTCGCCAGATTGGTTGGCTAATTTTTGTTGGAGTTATACCCCGAAGTGGTGTAAACCATTTTGAAAATTTTTTACTTTTGAATGGTGTTCATTTGACGGAAGGTAAAATACCTCCCGTGTCTGAAGATTTGTTGATCTATTTTGTGGGATACTGTGTCCAAAATCTCAAACTACAGTATTCAACGATCAAGTTATACCTTTGTGGAATTCGATACAACTGTCTTAAAGTCAACATTATGTCACCATTTCAGTCAATAGGGAAAGATGGATCTTTGGTTAGACTATCTTTATTTATGCAGTCTGTCAAGCGTTCTCAAAATCTGTCAGTAAGGACATGTTTACCAATTACATCAGACATACTTAAATAGTTATGCGGTAAGCTGAAAAAGGATGTTTTTTCAAAGTTTTTGGACAGTATGTTAGAAACAGTTTTTATTGTTGCTTTTAATGGGTTTTTGTGATGTGGAGAATTTACTGAGGATAAATCAGAATGTTTTGATCCAGGATGTAACTTGTGCATCTCTGATGTTAAATTTTATCCAGATTTCGTGGTCTTGCATTTAAAACAATCAAAAACAGACCCTTTCAGGAAAAGAGTAGACATTCAGCTTCACAAGTTAGGATCTTTATTGTGTCCTTACGAGGCTCTTTCTAGTTATCTAGGTATCAGGAAAAACAAGAAATGTTTCAGACCTTATGACCCTTTGTTTATTACAGATAGCTTGGAAGCTTTAGAAAGAGGTTTTTTCATTTCTAAGTTGAAACATCTGCTCAATGTATGTGGTTTTGACTCAGATATTTACAATGGCCACTCCTTTTGAATTGGGGCAGCTACCTGTGCCAGTAAAGCTAAAGTTGAAGACCACTTAATTAAGACTTTAGGCAGGTGGAATTCTGATAGTTATTGTAGGTACATCAGGACAGACAAGTCCTCCATTAAATATGCACAACAAAAGATCTGCAATTCGTAGGCAAAATGTAAATACAAGAAGTACCAGTGTACTTGAATTGTTTGTTTGATAAAATAACTTACATTAGTTCCTTTCTTAAATTTCTATCTTCTTAATGCACAATATTTAATGTATTTGTATATATAGCATGATATTTACTTAATTATGTATTTCTTATAATTACATAGACATGATTGATTAAAATTGTATATATTCATGACATTCTTTCATCTTCAGTGTTAGGTTGAAGGCACTTATCCTTAAACCCCCCTTTTATCACATTTAATTCCTTGGGGGTCACTCAGCTGCATTGCATCTGAATTTTTGGACCCTTCTGAAATTGACCACTGGTCATATTTCTCATGTCCCAAGTAATTAAATACACTTATTTATTTATTTCTCCACCGTCAAGTTGACATCCTTTATCATAGCCTTCTGCTGCGAGATGGAACTTCGTTCCATCCCCTTCGGAGCATCGCTCCATCTCCATTTATAGTCCATTGTGTATGACCTTACCGGTCTACTAGTTCCTATTGTGTAACCAATTTAGCAATTTGAGTAAGCTGTACCTCTTATTTTTTTGTGCAACTGGTATTGCTGGACTACAACATATATTGGAAAAAGTTTTTGGTGGATTGCTTTTGTTAACTAATCAACACAATCAGGATCCTTTTGAATTGTCCAACAATACTATTGTATATCAATCTGTTATGGCCTGGGGAGGTTTTACCTTGATAAAGTATTACCTTACAGAGAGATAAATCTATTTAATTAATGAAAGAAAAATATGACAATTAATTCAAATTCCCTTTATTTATACTGCAATATTTATTTTTGAATTATGTAAGTTTAAGAATTTTGATAAAGTACAATTTTTTTTCATTAAATGTAAACTATTTATAGTCCCTATTTTCATCAACAGATCAAGGTAAAACCTCCCCAGGCCATAACAGATTGATATACAATAGTTCAAAAGGATCCTGATTGTGTTGATTGGTTAACAAAAGTAACCCACCAAAAACTTTTTCCAATCTATGTTGTAG
This sequence comes from Modiolus philippinarum, assembly GCA_002080025.1. Taxonomy (NCBI): domain Eukaryota; kingdom Metazoa; phylum Mollusca; class Bivalvia; order Mytilida; family Modiolidae; genus Modiolus; species Modiolus philippinarum. The sequence goes on from MJUU01035072.1 coordinate 62,968, forward strand.
TCTAGCAATACTAGTTGGTCAAAAAAATAATAGGTACAGCTTACTCAAATTGTTAAATTGGTTACATAATAGGAACTGGTAGACCGGTAAGGTCATACACAATGGACAATAAGAACTTGCAGATTCGGTCGACTGGCGGAGCGTCCTGTCCACGGGGCTTGGTCTACTTCACCAAGTGTCGTCGACAGGGCCTGGAGCAAAAGTTCCCTCGCTGAGTATACTGACTCCCAAGGGCCAAATTAGTTATTTGATGATGTATTTTAAAAATAAATATGAACATAAATACTTAGTTGTTGTCGGCAGTACTTCTCTGAATGATAATATGAAGGTTGGTTCTGATATCAAGGACGTTTTGGACATATCAAATACACATACATAATAAAACATTTGTTTCAATAAATGGAGGCAAACATGTTATATTGAGAATGGGTAAATGTCGAGACAACTGTACATAAGTAAATAAAGATTCTTAAAGAACAGACATTTAATATGAGGATGGGTAAATGTCATTTAAGGCAAAAGTCACATAATTATAACTATAGAGAAAATATGCTACATTCACAATATAAAGGGTATTGATACTTTCAACATGAACATTGGGAATGCTAACATCTAAAGTCTTAAACAATGAGCTTGCTATGCAACAGACTATGGCATTTTTCATATCTCGAGGATGTTTGGTCGGTTTACACACATGAAATATTGAGGCAACAGTCACTTTGATCAGTTTTTGGGTTTCAATTTTCATAAGTAATCATGATTGGTACACTTTATACGACAGAAAATATGGTCTACTTATACCGTTACACATATGAACTGACAGATTACATGGCAGTAAACATTATTTTGTACGATCATCGGAGAACATTGGTATTACATACATGCATCACATGCATCCTTTGTCAAAAACCTATGATTAAGGACATATTGTGTCAGAACTAAACAGGACTCTCTTGCCATCACTTGCATCTGTCGTTCTCAGAAGTCAGTCCTTGTTTTGGAGTCAATAAATAGAAGCTTATACAGGGTATAAAGGTTGTTTATTGATGAGATAACGGTTTGTGTACTCTGCAAGGGATCTTGCATATTCATAGAAGTGTCAGTCGGCAGTCCTTGTTTGGTCAAGAGTTAAGTACCGCATCACCCTTCTCAGATTTCACTTGGGCAGTTGCCTCATTTATCAGTTTGAGATTTGCTGCCGACAGAGAAAGTCATAACTCACTAGCGGAAAAGAAAAATTTACCCACCCACCTCCCCTACTGTACCTTCAACTTTGCACTGATTATAGGAGCAGACTCAGCAAACCAGTGGTATTTGAATAACTAGAGAAATGACTGTCGGAAACGACAGTGATACCCGCACCCCCTGTTTGACACAGAAAACAGCTATAGACCCTGGGAATAATTTTTCTCAACATTTTTGAAATCAAACTATTGACAGTCACTATTTTTACCATAAGGAATTAAAGAATATATCGTTGTTAGGCAGAATTCAAAAAATAAGTAGTCTTTGAGACTTTCAGGAATTTTACCAAACTTGGAATCATATATTTTGGGAATCAAGTTTGTGAAATGTTTCTTCTAATTCTAACACATTTTTATACCCCCCACTTGAAAAGTGGGGGTATATAGTTTGGGTTGTCCGTCCGTCCGTTACACCTGAGGGTACCTATCTTTTATCCGCTACTCCTCCTGATCCACTGAATAGATTTTGATGAAACTTAAACACAGCCTTTATGACATAATGTAGATGTGCACCTCCTATTTCAGAATTTGATTTGATTGATTTTTGGGGTTTCCCATAGAAAACATTGACTTGGCCATTACATTACAAGGGGGTACCCACTTCTTATACGCTACTCCTCCTGAACCAGTGAACAGATTTTCATGAAACTTTATCACAGTCTTTATGACTTAATGTAGATGTGACCCCTTTTATTTCAGAATTTGATTTGATTGATTTTTGGGGTTTCCCATAAGCAAAACATGGACTTAGCCGTTACATTACAAGGGGGTACCCATCTCTTATCCGCTACTCCTCCTGAACCAGTGAACAGATTTTCATGAAACTTTAAGACAGTCTTTATGACATAATATAGATGTGCACCTCCTATTTCAGAATTTGATTTGATTGATTTTTGGGGTGTCCCATAGCAGAACATGGACTTAGCCTTTACATTACAAGGGGGTACCC
>MJUU01035073.1:0-10840 GCA_002080025.1 Modiolus philippinarum
TTTTAGTACACTTTACAGCTACATTGTACTACCGATTTTAATACAAAAAAAAAAAATCATTTGCAGAAAAAAGGATTGCTGTAAATCATAGTATATTTTTTGTAAAATACATTTTTTCCCAAAGTACACAAATTTTGTTTGAAAACTTGGATAATTTTGGCTTTTTTAGAAATATACCGCTAGAAATTTTACACTTCATGATGTTTTTTTCAGTACACTTTCTATTTTCCCCAAAATATTTAATGCTTCAAAATTTATATGATTAAAAAGATGAAACTTTGATGCGAATCATGATTTATTTATCTTTAAATTTAGTTGAAAATTTAATTGTAAAATACGCAGGGAAAAGTTTAGTGTTTGAACTCAAAAATTTATTTCTAAAAATTGCATGACGGCGTAGTCACATCAGTCAAAATTTACCACCACTTCCTGCATAAATTATATATGGATATAAAGCCAATACAAAGAGCTTTATCCTGGAAAATTTCGTAATAGTAGGTTGGAATTTAACATGTTAACTAATGAGTTAAAAGATAACAAATTTCTTGATTTTGATTGTTCTGACACTCGTTAATCATCGCGAACTGTCATGTGGTACGCGAAATTAACCAAAACTTAAGTAAACCTGGTTTATCGCAGCAAAACCCGGTTTATCGGGTCGGTAATCCTGGTTTAGCTTTACCGACCGGTAATGGGGGTTTTCAACTTTTAATACATGTTAACCTCCGCTTCTAATGAGTTTTCATTGCTAAACCTACTTTACCGATCGATGAAGTGGGTTTTCCTGTGCTAATTTAACCAAAACCTAGGAAAACCAGGTTTATCGATAGGTAATCCTGGTTTACCGACCAAAACCTCAATTACCGTATAGCTTATATGACTGGCTAAAAAATTTTGGATGTAACATATAAAAAAAAATTTTGTATTAAAATCATTATTTGATTATTTCAATTATTTTTATATCATTTTTTTCAAGATTTTAATCTCAAAAATACTTTTTTTTTTATAAATAAATAGACAAGATGATAAAAAAAAAATAATTTAAATAATCAAATAATGATTTCAATACTAAATCTTTTTTTTATTGGTTCGTAAGTAAACAAGGATTACCGGTCGATAAACCTGGTTTTCCTAGGTTTTAGTTAAATTAGCAAAGGAAAACCCAAATTACCGGTCGATAATGGGGGTTTTCTAAGCTAAACCAGAATTACCGACCCGATAAACCGGATTTTCCTACGATAAACCCGGTTTACTTAAGTTTTGGTTAATTTCGCTTGTCATTTGTTTATTGGGCGGTTTCTCGATAATTTTACGACCTCTTTTACACAAGAAAACAACCCCTAATACATTTATTACCAATTTTTATTTAGGATTTTATTGTTGTGTGAATAAAAATTTAATGTTGTAAATATGTGATAACTCAGATTGAACTCTACCACTTGCTTTGCTAGTGCCGGTATTAATTCCGACTATCCTGAGTTCCTATTTGGTTTACAATTTGCCGGCTTATGTGGATTGTGGCCTGCGATTGTAATTGTTGGCAATTGTAGGTGTTTACTGTTATCCCTTGTCTCAGTCCCTTGTATTTTAATTGGCGAATGTGGGATGGCTCGAAACCAGAGACATATAAAACCTATATCAAATGTCTTTGCTCGAAACAAAATGCTACATGTGTACAGACTGTACCTATATCGCTGTCCTTACAAATATTGCTAAAGGGAGTAAAAGTCTCAGAAAATTTGTTATTAGAAAGAAAACTTTTGCCTTTCATTTAAAAAAACCTGGGAGAAGAACATTTTAACATAAGACAGAAATTTTGGAAATCCATGCAAGAATTTATGATAAGATTTCAAAAATTTGTGTCGGGAAACGGTTGCCTCTTTAGAGTTTTCATTTATTTTTTGTTAGACGTTTAGATATGCCTTGAAATATATCAGGGGCTTCAAACCGGACTTAGAAATTTTACCAATTTCGACCATTAGAATGAAATTTTAAAAAATGATAGAAAGTCAATTTATTGTCTTTTCGTATAAAATNAAAGCCAATACAAAGAGCTTTATCCTGGAAAATTTCGTAATAGTAGGATGGAATTTAACATGTTAACTAATGAGTTAAAAGATAACAAATTTCTTGATTTTGATTGTTCTGACGCTCGTTAATCATCGCGAACTGTCATGTGGTACGCGAAATTAACCAAAACTGAAGTAAACCTGGTTTATCGCAGCAAAACCCGGTTTATCGGGTCGGTAATCCTGGTTTAGCTTAGAAAACCCCATTACCGACCGGTAATGCGGGTTTTCAACTTTTAATACATGTTAACCTCCGCTTCCAATGAGTTTTTATTGCTAAACCTACTTTACCGATCGATGAAGTGGGTTTTCCTGTGCTAATTTAACCAAAACCTAGGAAAACCTAAGGTGGCAGGGCGGGCACCTCTGGGGCCACTGAGTGCTATCCATTAAATATTTTAAAACATTAGAATGGTTAAAAAAAATATTTCTTGTTCATTGACACGACTTGTAGTGATGTTTTAACTGCCTTCACAAATTACGCTTGAAAGCCTCTGGAACCCCATTTTCGAATTTGAGGCCCGTCATGGGTTTCTTGATTACCTGATTATTGGGGCATTTTTTTAATGATTATTTGCTTACAAGGGCATTTATTTAATGATTATTCGATTATCAGCTTGCATTTTTATATACTTTTTAATTACCAAGCCAAAAACTTATTGATTACCAAGGTAAAAATTTAAGGATTATTTGATTACCAAGGCAAAAATTTAATGATTATTTGATTCCTAGGATTAAAAGATTCGATTTAACAATTGGGGCAAACTTCTATACCCTTGCTTTCACTGGGACACTGTTTGGAGAATGCGGACTTCGACGAAGACACCCATGAAGAAAAGGCATTGGTAAGACATCTTTAATGATAGAAAACAATATAAAAACTCTACATTATACACAGATACTATACCCAAGGCGCTTTTTATCCGGATAAAATAAAACTTTTTAATGATAGAAAAAAACATAATAAAACAACACATTATAAACAGACACTATACCCTGGGCGTTTTTTATACTTCTCCCAGGCGCACTCGATTGGGCGGTTTTTAGTATGACCGAAATGTTAACGTAAAAGTATTCTGTGAAATGATCTTACAAACTTTGTTGTCAGTCATATGTAAAAGTTAGAGAACCCTGGAATCCATATCGCCTGACTGCAGAACAAATGGCTGTAAATCTCAAATTTCTGTCGGGAATAAAAAGCACAGACAATAGGTTCCTTGCGTAACTTTTACAATGTGTAACCAGAGACAATTATATTTCTCTAGTGTAACATGGTACAGGATTACATTAAATCAGACCTGTGTACGTTTACCTAGGAAAAAGAAACTAACAGGCATACTAAGCACTACATTTGACAGAATTCGAAGAAAAGTTAAGAAGAAAAAGGTGTTCGGTTCATGGTTAACAAGAAAAAAGTCCTTTCGGTAAAAGGTAAATTGTAAATGTCGTCTTCAGGCAAAATAATACGGCCTTATTTTACACTAGATTGCACAGAAAGTGACCGAGAAATATCGAAAGTAACGCTGATTCAGCTTATTCTCGGTAATTGTTGCGTTTACTGTAGAAAAAACAACATTATTTTGTAACACATTTTCATGAAAGATTAGCGTTCGGTTCATGGTTAATAGATTTATCTAACACAAAACTTGTGTTTGAATCCTTGGCGGGGGTGAACTTGTTGGAGATGTCAGCATGTGATTTTATCAACCAATCAATAGTTTGATTTAAAAAATATCCGAAATTGCCGAGGTATTATGCGAGATTCTTGGAAATATACATGAAAATAACGTTCAAAAGTGTTCGGTTCTTAGGTTAGTGTTCGGTTTTAGGTTAATTCACCCTAACTGTTCAATTTTGATATAAACTAAGGCAAAGGGGGGGGGGAGTTTAATGCATTATTAACTTCCATTGGTTGCTTCATGCAGCTGATCATGGTTGTGCATACTGGCGCACTAGCCAGCTAGTTAAATCTGGGATGGATAATTTAACTTTGAAATTGGTAGTTATAGTCCATTAGACAAGCAAAATTTTGAAAATTCAAATTCAACAGCTTTGTTTGGGACAGGTAATATTACTGGAATCAGTCATCTTATACGGTAGTCTTTTTGACTACCATTATGATAATAAGTCTCCCGGAAAAGTCTATAGTGTCAAACCCTGGTCATGCTGTGATTCCAGCTAATTCATTTCCAGTGAAGACGGGAGTATTCCCCCTTATCTTTAAGAACAGCTTTGTTATGAAAGTGAAAGTGCAGGTCTTCAACATCAGAAGACGCTTGTCATGGACTTACCCTAGCTTCAATCAAGTCATTTAGACAAAGAATGGTCTGAATAATGGTAAGACTGTACACAGGATCGGGCAAAGAAGAAAATAACCATTCGTGAAAGTCGTTGCTAACTGTTAAAACTACCTTCGTGAAAGAAAAATAAAGAATGAAAAACGTTCAGGCACTTTCATTTTATTCCGAGAATAGAAAAACACGTTAAAATGTTTCAGATTAAATAGAAGATGGGCTTGATATAAACACAACAGTACATTTCTTACACACACCTCGATTCAGTGGTTGTGAAAAAGGCGGAAACGGAAGTTGATTTGTAACACCTGATATGGCAGCGGACCGAACATGGCTTCATTGATCGAAACTTATGAACAGCAGTATGCCACATTAACAGCAGAAATAACACATAACATCAACAATATTTCAAGTACAAGAGGAGGTATATGCAATAAAAAGTGGTTGTGGTCATCAAAATGAGATGTAGGCGATCAGGTCGAAATTGTGAAAGTACTTTTCCGGAATTTTTTGAGTTTTCACCATTTAATAAAAATAGGATCAGTATCTCTTAGAATATATCCTATTTTTTCATGAAACAAGTGCCTGTGGTTTTCATACACGGACAAAAAAGCTAAAAATGCATCTATTTGGGTACATGAAACTGGAATAATTGATTTTCTTGTGAGAGTATGGTTTACTCAGTCTCAGGCTAGGGTTTCCCAGTCGTTCCTAGACCGAAACATCTGTCTCTTGTGTGCTTATATTCACCATTTTATGTTTTCTTTTCATTATTTGGACATTTATTATTTTTTTATACTTTTTACTGCTGCACACGTGAATATAAGCACACAAGAGACAGATGTTTCGGTCTAAGTCGTTCCTGCCCCAAGTAGTTCCGCCCCCAGTCGTTCCATCCTCAGTAGTTCCGGCCTCAAGTAGATATGGCTCAATTTTAAAGTTGTTCGGCCTCATATTTAAATTTTTATTGGTAATTAGTACATAAGTTCACAAATATGATCATGGGTACCAAAGTTCACAAAATATGATCATGGGTACTAGACAAATCTAGAAGTCCAGAGGCCTTGCAGGACATTCGGTCAGGCAAACATGGAAAAACTGCCAGACCGAAGATAAATTTACAGGACCTACAGTTTCGTGGCATATCATGCATATAGGACAGTCAAGTACCTAACCTGTATGAGTTATTACAGAAAAATAACATGCATGTGTTATTACTAAGGGAAAAAATTGATAACATATGTATGTTACATGCTTCAAATAGGCATTATGCAGTCATAGTTTTGTTATAAATGTATACCATTTTATTATTACCATTATTGTCTATCAGCATGCTAGGAGTTAAAATCATAGGACTTTTCATAGTTTGCCAATATTGCAAAATATACATATGTTATTACAGGAAAAGTATGCCTGTAATAATAGAAGGGTGTTATTACAGCTACTCTGCATCACTTAAAAGTGTTTTCCTCAGACCAGAATAATGCCTAATCAAATTACATTTTTATTTATAGTAATGTATGAAAATCAAAGCATATCAATAGGTTCTGCACAAGTTTCTTAGTAATTCCCAAGTGTCTAATAAACTAATAAATATTTAAGTCATATGCCTGTAATAACTAAGCATTGTTATTACAATTAAAGTTATATCATTTTAGAGCCTGTTCTCATTTATTAACCATGGTTCATCAAAAATGTTTTAACTTAATTGAAAACTGATTTATCCTGGCTAAATAATTAGTTTCTGCGCAAAGGTCTAAGCAATTCCCAAGTGACCAAAAAAGGTAATATATTTTAGGTTGCTACATACATATGTNAGACTTACCATGATAAATCACTGTGATAGACATATCACTCTGCTTAGTAAAATGTGTATATTTTACTTCCTGTTTGATCTATCAACATGCTTTCTTTTGCATCTAGAGTGATGCATTCTACCATTTGCCGTGCAAAAGAAATTATGTGGATAGCTCAATCAGGAAAAAAGATATATTCTTTTAAAAATTTGGAGTGATATGTCTATCACAGTGATTTGTCATGGTACGTCTCTGGCTGAACTGTAATTAGTACATAAGTTCACAAATATGATCATGGGTACCAAAGTTCACAAATATGATCATGGGTAGTACACCTTAATCCTTGCACCAAAGAAAAATGTATGTGTTTATTTCTTTTTGAAATTGTTACCAGAAAAACTGTTTATGAAATTAAAGGATATGAAACAGGGAATCTAGCAAAACCGACAACTGCATAGAAAATCATCAGAAAATATTTAAATCAGTACTTTTCCCTCCAAAAAAGGATAAAATTTCATACATGTCATACCGGAAATGTTACCTGCTAACAACAGCAATTTTTGAATGGCTCATAATTAAATATTGTTATGAATAAAAATGAAACATGCATTAAAATGATTTAATTTAGTTTAAAAGTCACCACTTCCATTATTTTTTTTTTGCAATATCATATCATATTAAGTAAGAAACAATCTTCAAAGAATATAAAACTGTTCATAGCCACAGGGTCTGAGATTCATGCTAAAAGAGAATGTCAATTATTTCAAAATCTGTTATAATTAACTTCAACATTCTATAGACTTGGTTCCTTTTGAATGAATATTACTTATAACAGTCAAATTTATGTGCATTAATCATGTTAATTCTCAACAATTATGAACAGAAGAAAAAAATGTTTTAAATTAAAAATGTAGAAAAAACCTGAATATTTCTAGCTCTGTAATTTTAGGAAATAAAGCTTTCAATATTTGACTCGACAAATAGTCTGTAAAATTTGCATTTTGAGGACTTTGATTATTTAGCCATTTTGTAACCCTTTGTGACCCATGATCATATTCATGTACATATGTAAAATGAATTTAATTAAATAAATCATTTGATTAAGTACGGTATACTTATTAGCTCATAATAATGTAGTATATACAGAAGCCAAATAAAAAGGTAAGTGAGAACCGAACCGTCAATCAAAAGAACGAACAATCCATGGACAATGGCAACATCGGACACACTAAGAAACAAGGACACCACTTAAGTACGAGACAAAAAAGAAAAATGAAGACACACATACAAATGAACAACACGGACCCAATAAAAACCATGGATGAGATCAGGTGTACCGGTAGAGTAAGCATCTCCTGCTTCTTATAAGACACCCGCCAGGTTGAACATGTCAAATCCGGTAGTAAAGTCAAATCCGATAGAGGAAAAACAAACTTTAGTTGCAGAGGGAAAGATCTGTTGTCATCTGGGAAACAGATATCCCATAGCGATACACAAGATCGTGATGTCGACCGTAAAACTTCTGTAGTGATGACTTTAAGTTTTTGGTAATGTACCCTTGCTTAAGTAGTCTATTTGTAAGCAACTGAGCTCTATCAAGGAAGTCATTGTAACGACTGCAAGCCCTTGAGTAGCGAATGAGTTGTGAGATGTAAACTCCATATACTGGTGCTTTTGGAATGTTGCTACAAAGAAAAGGGAAGTTGACTATTTGAAAAGTGAAGTCATCGCGTTTGTCATACAGGCTAGTTTGTAATGTACCTCTGTTGTCAATTTCAAGATGAAGGTCAAGGAACGAAGCCGATGTGGAAGTATCTGTAGTATCCTTAATTTCAAGCTCTTTTGGATAAATAAGATGAAGAAAATCACCAAAGCGAGGGTTGTTTAGTGATAAAATATCATCTATATAACGGAAGCTGAAATTAAAGGACTGGGCCAGTTTTTTGTCTTTATTTTGAAGAAGCCCTTCAATGAATTCAGCCTCATAAGAGTGGAGAAACAGATCGGCTAAAAGAGGTGCACAGTTTGTGCCTATTGGAATTCCAATGGTCTGTTGAAAAACAAGTCCTCCAAACTGGACAAATATATTGTCGATCAAAAAGTCTAACATTTTTATCACTTCTTCCTCTGTGTATTTTTTCTGTGATTCTGAGTCATATTTCACAAAGTATGCTTGTTCTTATGTTTTCATAAACAAGGGTGATCAAAGGGCATTAGATAACAAGAAAATAATAATAATTGACTGATTAATGAGTTAATACAAACTTAGATAACTGTGATGCTTCTTTGACTGCAAAATCACAATTATCAGTTCAATGGCGAGGCATATAGAAAAACATGTAAATCATCAGGCAAAAGGGAAAAAAACAATGAAGCAAAACAATTGTTATTCATCTTGATATCATTTGTTTGTTCATGGCTAATGAATAACAAAATACTGAAGTTACTGCAAAGTTGGTATCTGCAGTCATGGCCATTTCAAAAACTCATGTCTCTTCAGTGCAGATCAAATCGAAATTCCGAGAGACCATAATACCAGCTGAAAGAGAGCAAATAACTAATAGAATCTAATAAATAGCCGAACTCAGCTAAGGACAAGCTATGCAAGAGGGAGGTACTCCGTAGTTTTGAACAAAAGTTCTAAAATGTAGATAAAATAACCAAAACGATCTTTATGGAAAGCAAAATGTACCAGTTTTGTAAACAGCTGGATTGCATGACACCCCAAATTTTCAAACAAAAATGACCTCAAAATAGATATTTTTTCTTTAGCTCACCTGAACATGCTGAATGAAGGGCCGGTGTGAGCTATTGCCATCACTTAACATTGGACCCTATGGGAAAATCACATTTTCATCTTCTACTCTGAAACCACTGAAACAAATTCAACCAAACTTTACAGGAATGATGTACTTATATATAATTAAGGTCCTTTACAAAGATTGCTCATTTTGTTCTGATCCGATAAAAAACATGGCCGCCAGCACGGAACATAGTTTAACATTGGACCCTATGGGAAAATCACATTTTCATCTTCTCCTCTGAAATCATTGAAGCAAATTCAACCAAACTTTAAAAGAATGATGTACTAAAGGTCCTTAACCAAGATTGATTCATTTCATTCCGATCCAATAAAAAACATGGCCGCCAGCGTGGAACTTAGGTTTAACATTGGATCCTATGGAAAAATCACATTTTCATCTTCTCCTCTGAAACCACTGAAGCAAATTCAACCAAACTGAATGATATACTTAAGGTCCTTAACAAAGATTGCTCATTGTGTACGGATCCAATAAAAAAAACATGGCCGCCAGCACGGAACATAGTTTAACATTGGACCCTATGGGAAAATCACATTTTCATCTTCTTCTCTGAAACCACTGAAGCAAATTCAACCAAACTTTACAGGAATGATGTTTGGAAAGTCCTTAACAAAGATTGCTCATTTGGTTACAATCTGATAAAAAACATGGCCGCCAGCACGGAACATAGTTTAACATTGAACCCTATATGGGAAAATCACATTTTTACCTTCTCCTCTGAAACCACTGAAACAATTTTCAACCAAAATTTAGACGAATGATGTACAGAAGGTACTTTACAAAAATTACTCATTTCTTTCCGATCGGGCAAAAAGCATGGCCTCTACTGCAGAACATACCGATAGTTTTAACATTTGAGCCCTGTATGAGAAAACCATCTTTTTCATCACCTTCTCTGAAACTATTCAAGAAAATTAAACTAAATGTATAGAAGGTTGTTTGCAAAAAAATAACTCATTTCAATAGGATCAGACAAAAAACATAGGTGCTAATGGAGAACATAGCTAAATATTAGACCCCATTGGTAATAAACATATTTTTGGTCATGCAACGACTGAAATTTTTGTCTCACTGAAAAACTTCTGCATCAAGGGTTTAGATATCATAAACTGATAAAAACATTCTCTAAATTTTATTATAGATATATTGACTTATTAAGAAAATTTGGTTCTATATGCAGAGCTCGTATACATCAGGGCATTTCACATCCAAACTTCTATGGCAATATCATTTACAAAGCGCATAAATTCAAAAATTGTCCTTCCAAACTTATTAATCCGTTGAACAAACTTATTCATAAAGGATATAGATACAGCATTGTTGTTAAATCTTTATTTCTGGTTTTTGTTGGCAAAAATATTGATCATCTCCTAAATGCTTTACGCCATAACTAAATTTAAACAATTTTTCATATTGGCAGTATTAGGCATTATGCACAATATCATGTTCTTCTTTCTTAAATTGATGATGTTGTTATACCAAATCTATTAAGAAGTATTTCAATTGAAGTTTCATATGAAAGGAGGCTTGATATCATAGTCAACGGAAATTATGTCCTTAGCTATCTGTCAGTAACTGCAAGCATTTGTCCGGACAGTACCTGTGTGTATTGTCTTCATGTTTTATGTACTTCATTGTAAGGGTACTCGTCTTGATAAGTTGGACTTTTTTCTAGTTTGATTTTTACTGTGAGTCTTTTTGTGTATTTGTTTTTTAGCCATTCTCCACACATAAGGGAGGTTTGGATCCAAGAAAACGAGTTTAACCCCACCGCAATTTTTGCGCTTGTCCAAAGTACGGAATATGTTGGTCATTGGCTTGTCCTTGTCTTCTTATAAAATTTTAGTTTCTTGATATTT
>MJUU01035073.1:12140-28979 GCA_002080025.1 Modiolus philippinarum
CAGGTCCGTACCTAATCCAAGATGGCCGCCAGCGGGGAACATAGTTTTAACATTGGACCCTATGGAAAAGACATTCAAATATCTTCTTCTCAGAAACTACCTGTCCAATTATAACCAAACTTAGTCACAATGGTCCTTAGATGGTCCCTTCCAAAAAAGATATCCAGCAGGGTCGTACCTCATCCAAGATGGCCGCCAGCGGGGAACATAGTTTTAACATTGGACCCTATGGAAAAGACATTCGAAGATCATCTCAGAAACTACCAGTCCAATTATGACCAAACTTAGTCACAATGGTCCTTAGATGGTCCCTTCCAAAAAAAGGTATCCGAAAGGTCCATACCTAATCCAAGATGGCCGCCAGCGAGGAACATAGTTTGAACATTGGACCCTATGGAAAAGACATTCAAAGATCTTCTTCTCAGAAACTACCAGTCAAATTATAACCAAACTTAGTCACAATGGTCCTTAGATGGTCCCTTCCAAAAAAGTTATCCGGCAGGTCTGTACCTCATCCAAGATGGCCGCCAGCGGGAACATAGTTTTAACCTTGGACCCTATGGAATATACATTCAAAGATCTTCTTCTCAGAAACTACTAGTCCAATGCGAACCAAACTTAGTCACAATGGTCCTTAGATGGTCCCTTCCAAAAAATTATCCGGCAGGTCTGTACCTCATCCAAGATGGCTGCCAGCGGGAACATAGTTTTAACATTGGACCCTATGGAATAAGCATTCAAAGATCTTCTTCTCAGAAACTACTAGTCCAATTAGAACCAATCTAAGCCACAATGGTCCTTAGGTGGTCCCACCCAAAAAATGTATCTGGTAGGTCCATACCTCATCCAAGATGGCCCCCATCTGGAACATTATTTACATAGTTTTTACATTGGCCCTATTGATTTTAAGGGGAACCTCTGCCCAAATTTTTGAATTTTTATTTGAAAAGTGGTCTGCATGTTTTGATTTTAGCACTATGTATTACTTTAATTATAAGGGGAACCCCTGCCCAAATTTTTTTTGAATGGTGTTCTGTTATGGGTTGTAATGGATGGTGGATCTTTCGGTTGCCATGGAAACCAAACAAGAATACTGTAATTTTAGAAAAAAAAGTATTCTGCTAAATGTAATTTTTCGTTTTTCCTATTGGAAATGCCTTTTATCTATGGCAGCCATGGTCCAGGTGAGCGATACAGGCTCTTGAGAGCCTCTTGTTACCTTTTTGGGGCCATTTAGGGCGTGCTATATGGGGTGAGGTTCCTCACTGTGTTGAAGACGGTATGGTGACCCCTAGATGCTTTGTATTGGGTCGTTTTAACCTGGATATGGGATGTTGACTCCTTAACATTTACCCCGTTTTATTTCTTTTTCATATGGCATAGAAGCATTTTGTCAGGTGAGCGATACAGGCTCAGTCTTTGAGCCTCTAGTTTATTTTCAACAATCAATATGTGCCGAAAACCATCTACATGAACAGACAGGGAACCATGCTAGAAGTAACTACCACTCAACAGTTATATGGGAAGCAACTACAATTTCCGGTTTTTATTTCCAATTCAAGATCGAAGTAAACATTATGAATTTTATCATGACAATTATCAGTTGGAATAGATATATTTATACCAATCAATAATGGGACAAAATATATTGGGGACGGATCTACTTAAGGGATAGAACAACTTGGACCAGAATTATTTTAGGACCGAACTACTTGGGGATGGAACTACTTGATACCTACTCAGGAATTTTGATTTTGTTTAGATCTAGGTTTATAGGGAGTCCTTTGTATTACAGATAAAAAAAAATCACCTCACTCCATCAGTTTCAATGCAAAATGGCCTGAGAACCAATTTATTAACTTCATACAAAGTTAATAAATTGGTTCTGAGGCCATTTCTCATTGAAACTGATGCGGTAGGGATGTGATTTTTTTTATCTTTTTTTTTACCAAAAAATAAATGAGGCAGCTTTTTACATTGTAAAAACCAACAAAAATGTAGTGAGGGAGTTGATTTTTAATTTTATGTTATTGAAATGGCAAAAAATATGGTCAATGAGGGGCCTTTTTTTAAGCCTCCAACTAGATGAGGGAGGTCCTGAGACCAATGAATTATTTTTTCATGGCCTAAATGATGTCTTTTAATACTTCAATAGAGTCATGAGAGAAGTAAGAGGACTCTTCTTTTGACTTAGACCTTTTACCAGTTTTGACAGCCATGAAAAGGATTCCCAATCTAGATTTTATAACAGACCTAATGTCTCCTAGAGGGGAAACAGTCCTGGGAAACATGTACAGCAAAAACTAAAAAAACACAATATTGTAATGAACCTTTAGAAATATATCCTGTCCTGATTTGATGATCCTGATACTACAGTCATGGTGATTATTCTTACTTACATGACTTGCTTAAGGTTGATTTCTGGTACAGGTCCCTATTGGTCCTCTTCAACAGACTCTTATGTCTTCTAAAAATTGTGTACTTCTTCTGGTTCCTGAACTAAATGTAATTTCAGCTTTGTAATCAGAATAATACATATCCTCCTTTTCCATAATTTTGTCCAGACAGGATTTGAATGAATTTAATGAAGGTGCATTATTTGTAATTTTTTCTGGTAATCTTAGGTTAATAATATAGCTATTCCAAGTTCTGTCCACGATTACAGAACAAATATTTCCTAGCAACCATATCTTTTTTGGTGCCTTTTTTTATCAGTGATCATTTTCAATAGTCAGATTGCAAACAACTTTGGTTCTTATTTTGGTAAATTTCCTGAAAGTCTTAAAGACCTGTTATTTTTTGGAATTCTACCTAGCAACCATATCTTTTTCAATTCCCAATAGTAAAGATGATCATTTTCAATAGTCAGATTGCAAAAAACTTTGATTCTTATTTTGGTAAATTTCCTGAAAGTCTTAAAGACCTGTTATTTTTGGAATTCTACCTAGCAACCATACCTTTTTCAAATTCCTTACATTACATATCATTGTTTTTGATAGAAAGACTGCAAAAATCTTCTGCTCTTGTTCTGGTAAATTTCCTGAAATCCTCAAAGACCAGTATTTTTGGGAATTCAACCTAGCAACCATACTTTTTCAATTCCTTACAGTAACAGTGATTGTTTTCAATAGTAAGACTGCAAAAATGTTTGATTCTGGTTTTGGAAAATTTCATAAAACTCTCAAAGACCTGTTATTTTGGGGAATTTTATCAAGCAACCATATCTTTTTCAATTCCTTACAATAATTGGAAATTTTTTCAATAGTAAGACTGCAAAAATCTTCAATTTTAAATTAAATTTTTATTGATGATTCCTACATATACATTTTGAAAACCAAACTTTAGTATGGGTCAAAAAAAGATGAGCGGGGATTGCTGTCTCTGATTGACCTTTTTTCCTATTGAAATGTTGCACAGTTGTAGTATACCACCAGAAAATGTGCACACACACTTATATTTACACATAAAATATTGATTTAAGGCTCATTTAGCAAGGGGTTTAATTGGCTTCCATTTGGGGAGATCGAGACAGCTCTATTTTAAATTTCTACTCATAGTTTAGGTTACGCCATATAAAAAAATACATTAGCTTCTCAGGCCCCTGCCTCATCTGTTTTCTGGAACTAATTTTACCTATTTATTTAAGTTTCAAATTAAAAAAAAGTTATCTGCCTCATTATTTTTTGGGGACATTTCAGAAATGTAAAAAGATGCCTCATCATGATTTTGAACCAATAAAAATAAAAATCTTCTCCCTCCTTGCCTCGTAATTTTTTTCTGAAAAATGGCCTGAAAATCTTATCATTATCTTTGTATGTCAGTCTATTACAAAAATATGAAAAATTCTCATGGATAAAGGTTCATTTTTATTATGCTTAAATTGTCTTTCAATATTTTCCAGTGATTCTGCATTAATTTAAGAATATAGAAGGAAAGTGGCTAAAAAAGAGCAGTTTGATCTTAATAGACCATATCGAACCTATTGTATTGAGGATTTACCAGACTACTTTTCAATATGTCACAGTATAGAAAACGTCCAGTCATAGAGAATAGGTCATGAATTTGTTCACATGGGGCAGACACATTTATGACATATAAATACTGTATACATAGGGCAGACAAACAACAACTGATGAATTTGAATACCAGAACTCGGATATGGTCTATTGCAGATGTCAGTATGATAGGCTGGCGTCTTCAATTTTGCAAATTTATTACATAATCTCAAAGATAAAATATAAGTGTATATCTACCTTATATAGATGCATATTGTTTTTTACATTACAGTATGTCTCAATTTTACAGCATTTCATTTCTAATATTTCTTTGTTAATTTTAGGAGAAAAACAAAAATATGTCAGACAGGTGGAAAAGTTGTTTGATGAAGCAAAGGAATTGGTTTGTATCAATATGTGATTAAATCTTTTAAATATCCCCGGCTTTAGCATGTTTAGTGTGTGGTATATAGTGATCATGGTGTCCGTTTGTGCATCGGTTCGTTATTCTGTCCACTCTTTGTGGCGACAATTACTCCAAGAACACTTGGTTAGATTTAATGAAACTTTCACAGAATGTTCAGTACACATTGCCATTGTGCACCATCTATTTAAAAATTTGATTTGATTTTTTGTTTTTTTTTTATGGCATGGCATATATTAGTGAGCTTTGCTCACAGCTTTTTTGTTTGTAATTATTATACAGAGGAAATGTGTCTTTGGGTGTCTCCACCTTCTAAAAAAGTATTCAGCCATTTTTCATTGCATCATTTAGCAGCGTAAAAAACTTGTTTCCAGCTTAGATTTCTAAAAATAGTGTGACTTCACTGACTTCATTAGATTTTGGAAATTAGATAAGTCTAACTCTAAATTAGCTTGACTTGACTTGACTGGTATTTTCAAATCTGCATATTAAGAAGGCTAAGAAGAAATTATTTTTATAAATTTCATAAAAAAAGGAAGAGCTGAAAAGCTATGGCTTTGAATCTTGTGATGGTTTGAAGCAAAGGAAGAAATCATGTAAGGGAGATAATTTGATACAAGATTTATGTTCTTAAATTTTCTCCCTCTTTTAAACAGTAAATAACTTTTTCATAAATAATGGAAGAGCTGAAAAGCATTGGCTTTTAATCTTGTGATGGTTGAAGGTGAGAGGTACGTAAATCAATGCCCCTAGTGCGACCTTTATAAAGGAGTAGATGCGGTAAAGTCCTTATTTGGCCTCAAAAAATAAGATTGCTTAAATTCACAATATGTTTTGTTGAAATGTTCTATAGATATGTGTTAACAGTAAACAGGAAGATTACTCAAGTATTGGTGACGATTACAGAGCTTTTCAGTGTAGAAAATAGGACAAATTGAACATTTTGTCGAAAAATGACAAATTTGACCAATTTTAGCTACCTTTTCTTACAAGGAAACATAGAGCGCATGCAAGAACCACAAAAATATTTATATCAGAGGTCTAAAACATCTGTACGAACAAGCTGGTAAATTATCTAATTGGTTCTTGAATGCGCTCTATATTTCCGGTTAGGAAAACCATTCGAAAATATGCCAAATTCCTTGTATTTCTATGAAAACGTTCAAAAGACGCTTAAAAATGATGTCAGAATTGTACCCACTGTGACGTCATGGGTTCTAAATTTTGATTTTTTTTTTCTTAAGTGGGATCTGAACTTTCCAATGAACATAAAAGAAAATTTTAGGTGCAACTTAAAAAAAATCACCGTAATTTAGGGCCAAATCATCCCCTTATCGCACCTTGTCCTTTGTTTTAGAATGAACGTAAAATAGTTGAAGATTTCACTTTAAATCGTTGGTATTTCAAACTGTATCCAACAATTTTTCTGTAAAACTGATATGATGTTGCCAAAGTGATTCCCAATTTAGTGATATAATTTTTTCATATTGTCACTGAATTTGTTTTATGGTATATATCACTAAACATCGGATCATCCTTCCAATCACGCCTAAACATGAATCGACGACGTCGTTATTTTGACAACACATTTTATCGAAAAAAATATATTTTTGGTGAGCCTAGCCTTTATTCAGCCTTTTATACATGCGAAACGAACTCGGTGACCCTATATAAAATTTGCATTGTTAAAATGGAAATTTCATTGTTTTTAACATTTCATTTTTGTAGGAAAATTGTAGGATACATTTAAAAAATAGCGTGATTTAAAGAAGATTGTTGTTTTTGTCTCGCCCGCGACGAAAGTCGCGAAAGCGAGACATAGGCGTGCAAAGTATGACGGCGACGGCGACGGTGGCGTAAACTCAAGTTTTAATACAGAAGCCATTGATGTAGGAACTTTATATTTGGTCCATATGTAGCTTACGGCGAACCCTATCTGTCAGACCCAAAATCATGTGACCTTGACCTATATTTCGCGGTCAAANCTAACACAGATTTTCCTTTACTTTAATATCCAGCTCTGTTTGATACACTAATTGCATGTAGAATTTAATCGAAATCTGGAAACATTGCTATTTACGTACCTATTACCTTAAAGAAAAAAAGAAATCATGCAAGGGAGATAATTTGATACATGAATAACTTGGTTTCTTAATTTTATCCCCTCTTTTTATGAGTAACCCATAATTTTTACATGTATTTCTCTTATCTCATATGATGAAAAAAATATGGTTTTAAAAATATACTGTGTAGATTTTTAAAGGAACTCTCTTGAATAGTCATTTCCCTATCATTTCTATGTAAAAACATCAAATATTCAACTTAATTTTTTTTGGTCTGACCTAGTAACATGATATATACTGTCATCTAATGAATATTTACATACATATTTATGATAATGTTTTTGTAATGTAGTATTCTTTCGTGACTTCTTAATTTATTTTTTGTCATTCAAATATGATCTAGAAGAAATAATAACTATGGAGGAATTTATGTAGTCAGTGAACTCCACTCAGGAGTGGATTTGTGTAGTCAGTGAACTCCACTCAGGTCACCTTATTTTCCTATTTTTGAATGATAAATTTATTGAGAGGACCTATCTATTTAATAAAGAAAATGCCTGCTGTTCGTCTTAGGAACAAAAATTCAACTGGGCTGGACAAAAAAAGAACCAACACACAGATTCGCCCAGATTTAAACAATATATGACAGAAAAAAGTTTCAGCTTGTGACCATGAAGTCTTCGGGTTGAAACAAATTGGATGTTCCTGCTAAAAGATGTAAAAGTTTTATATATATTCTAAAAGCTCAGATAATTATAATATTATGGGACTTGTAATATGGTCCCTGTGATAATATACACAATATACACTGAAATACAATTCAAACATTTACAAGCTTATTAATGTTAAAAGTTGTACACCAAAATGATTTTTTATCATATATCCAATAAAAATTAATTTCTGTTCTATTTTTAGTTGGAACAAATGGAACTGGAAGTGAAAGACCTAACAACAGATCGACAGAAATACAAAACACGAGTAAAAAGTTATCAAGTAGAACTTACTAAACTGGAGACAGATGTGGTATGTGGTATTACATAGTTTGTGGATTATTCTTAAACTTAAGGTAGTATGGGAGTTTAAAACTGCACATCTGACAAAAAATGGAATTCACTATGGAAATGTTTGCAAAAAATTTTCAATGTCTTAGGATAGTTAAATTTGATCAAATATTTTAATTGGGTTACCATGCAGAATATTGTACCTTTTCATCAAACTCCTGTTCCATTCAGGGGAGGTAATTTGTATAGAACTAATAGGAAAAAATAAGTTTTTTGCCATTTAAACAAAAATATATTTAGTGACACCCAAATTTTTCATGCAAATAGAAGGCAAGTACATAAGCTTATTATTTACTAAATTTAAAAAAAAATTCTATCTGATATAACTAAAATAAATTAAAATTGAGTGAAAATTCTTTAATTTTCCCTTTCATTTCAACTAAAATAGCTTATATGGCTGGTGACCCCAATATCATACGAAAGATGAAATTTTAAATAATAGTAAATTTATTTGATTAAGTTTAGTAAATGGAGCATAAATGAAATATCAGTCTTTTTAAACTGTATAGTATTCAAATTTTTTAACATTTCAGAAATTTCTCATTTTGCTACAAGGGGAGATCATTTGTACAAGAATAAAAATAAAAGAATTAAAAGAATAAGGATTCTTCTTTATTTTTTTTTTTTTTATAAAACTTTTGTTATTGTTTATTGATGATTAAGTAAAAAGGGAAGAAAATCCTTTTAAGGTAGTACGGCAGTTTAAAATTGCGCATCATTCTTGTGCATGTGACTTAAAATTAAATTCACTATGGGAACGTTGCCGAAACCATTTTCAATGTCTTATAATAGTTAAATTTGATTAAATATGCCACTTTTATAACGTAATCACGCAGATTATTGAACCTTTCAGCTGACGACTCTTCCATTAAAGGGAGATAATTTGTGTAGAAATAATAGGAAAAAAATGAGTTTTTTGCAAATTATTCAAAAATAAGTTCAGTGACCCCCAATTTTTTTTCATGGTCATTAAAGGACATTATATTAGCTATTAATTTACCAAACTTTAAAAAAATCTATCTGATGTAACTAAAATAATTTAAAATTATGTTAAAATTCGCTAATTTTCCCTATTATTTCAACCAAAATAGCAGTTTTTTACATTTCATATTTCATTCTTATATGGCCGGTGACCCCTTATTTTTATTTTATTTTTTGTTTGCTCTAATAACAAAGAGTAAATCATGAAAAAATCAGAAAATTCTATCTGACAGAATTTTAGACCCCCGTACCACCTAAAATACAACTTTATAATACTGTCACAAATAGGTTGATTCATGCATAAAAACAAAATTGTTGCACCTTACATTTATTTATGAATATATTTCTGCTATTTTTAAATATCTAAATACATGTATACAGGTTTCATAGGGTATTATCAAGTACTAGTATTCTTAAATGTGAGTCGGTATATTTTGACCTGTAAATACATTGATGTGATATCTCATGTATAGGGAATAGTTATGCTAGGGGAGGGAGATATTTCCTTTTGCATTTATGACATCTTTTCAATTGATTAATTTTACTCGAATCTCAATAAGGAAAGGTTCATCACAATATACAAACATTGACATCAAAGTTTTATAAATCTGGTGTTAAATTCTGTATTATAAGTTATAGAATATATTTTGTTGATTCAGATATTTAGATGTTAAAAGAAAGTAAAACGAAATGAAGCATTTCTTACAAAATTGTTACCACATCAGATGATTAACAAATAAGAAATATGAAGTAAATCAAGTCAATACTAACTTTGAAAAATATGTCTTTTTAGTCAAAACTGCAATGTACTGATGTTACTACCATTGAAACTATGGTATGTAAAATTATCCCTAGTTTTTAGAGGGTATCTGCCACTACATGTACATCAGTATTAAGTGTTTGCTATTTCAATCCATGTTCAATATACATGTACATGTAGGTAGTTCTGTTTTCATGTAAATGGTTCCGAAGTAGTTTAATTCCGATGTAGGGTTTGTAGTGGTATAGAAGGTAATAAAAGTTATTCAGCCCTTTGTCATGTTAGTAGTCTGTAGTGTAGGGTTTGTAGTGGTATAGTTATTCAGCCCTTTGTCATGTTAGTAGTCTGTAGTACTATTGTAGCTGTAAACTTTGGGTAATAGGAACCAATCTTTGTGATGCTGTAAACTTTGGGTAATAGGAACCAATCTTTGTGATTGGTTTTTTTCTTTTGTGTGTCTTGTCCATCCCAATACGTACAAAAATGTATGGATAATTATCCTTCTATAATTTTTTTATTGCACATCATTTGTAGGATATAAAAATGTCCAGAAAAATCTTTTCATATGTTTTTAGGACTTGACACTTGACAGGGAGAATTGAAGATAAAATTACAATCCAAAAATTTTTGTTTATGAAGTGTCATTTATTTTTATAAATTAACTATTGGGTAAAAATTACATTTATGCACCAAAATATTTTCCAGAATCGAACCAGGATAGCATAGCTTATGTTGATGTTGACTTTCTTTGTTTTGATTATCATCAATTTACTGAAAAAATTACATTTCTCTTTCCTAAATTTAGTTCTGTTCAGTTTCCTTTAAAGCTCATCGGGCCACAGTGATGTTAAATTTACTGATTGTAGGACTATAATAGCTATTTTAGAGTAAATGGTGTTTTGGTAGTTCAAGCAAGGACACAGGTCTTATGTTGCATGAGTGTTCTCCAAGAAAATGTCTTTGATAATAACAGGTCATGTTAGAATTAAATGTAGTTTGAGAAAGGATTTATAATAACAAATATTTTAGCACAGCAATTTTACCAGTTAAGCCCTTCAAAAAATAAATTAAGAATGAAAGAAAATATGTCCATGGGACAAGGATGCCCCTGCTAAATAGACATCGGCAAACAGGAAGGACATGATACAACTCATCATACAAAAGCTTCAGGTCAAATATTAAATCATTCCTGCATACACAAGCTGAGAAATCCTTGAAGAAAATTTTGGACATGCATACGGATGTACATAAGTACGGACGGACAAGGGTAAAACTTAATGCCCCTGTTGCCTAATGGTGGGGGCGTAAAAAAAATAACCATTATGAATGTGCTGATGTCTCTTCTTCAAATGATTTAAATATATTTTAACTGAAATATTTCAATAGTAAAATATTTGAAAAAAGTAGTTAAGCAGTCTCATGCTTTCATGAAAAAAAAAACTTTTGTGACTTTTCACTTTTAGAACTGAAGACTGAAAATAATTTCGCCGTTTCATTGATTTTTGTCTCGCCTGTGACGAAAGTTGCGGAACGCGAGACGAAGGCATGCAAAGTATGATGATGGCGACAGCGACGGCATTAACTTTACTAAATACAGGATATTTGAAAATCCTTTGATGAGGGAACATCATATTTGGTCCAGTGGTAGTACTTATCAAGTGCTACCTGATGGACATAACGTCATGTGACCTTGACCTCAATTTCACAGTCTAGTGGCCACATTAAGTTTTTCTGCTTAAGTCCATTTCTCAATAACTAGAAATGGTAGGTTGATAATATTTGGTATGTAGGTTGGTCTTGGGTAGTACATGTCAGTCTGGCAGATGACTTTTGTCCTTGTCCTCAATTTCACGGTCTAGTGAGCATGTTCACTTTTCTGATTAGTTCACTTAGATTTCGCATCAGTTGAGAGGCCAGCAGGGATGGGCGAGACATCTTTTAGGGTCTTCACTTGTTTTAATTTATTTGAATGTAATTTATAAATGTTCCACAGATATGTTAGTTAAAAAAAAACTGTGTATTAAATTATAACCATCCTATTTCAGAGAAGAGCTAAGCTTGGTATAGACAGCAGTAGAGATGAATTACTTGGTGATGATACACATGACTCTGAGGACCAGGTTTGTAATTCTGATTTTAGTGAATGTATATGTACTATTGCAGAACAATGGCAACCATGACAACTAATTCTATGTACTGTACAGCTCACACGGATGAACACAAAGTCCTTGTTTTTGGGTGGATTAAAGCAACATGGACTCATTAGGTAATTCCGTGTAGCAGGATGGACGATCGCGGATGTCCACCTTAAAATGCTTGACCCAATGTGGACAAATTTTTGAAAATTGAATCCTCGTGATACCATCGCGACCACATCGAGGAATTTTTACATGTACATATTGTTTGTTTCGTTGCAAACATACAAATCTAGGAATATTTACATCCTTCTTCAGTCATATCCTAGGACTTACATATTTGTCACAATCATATAGTTGTTGATGAATGTAAACTAAAGGGATGTAAATAAAACATTCGAAATTCCTAGATGTGTATTTGTTTTCAAAAGGATGCTTGATTGAGCGCCTCTACCTAATTTGTATTCATATTAAATGAGATATTGATTTTATTCCCCGCACTTTCGAAGAAAGTTCGGGGATAATGGTATACCCTCCGTCTGTCCGTCCGTCCGTCTGTCTGTCCGTCCGTCAGTCTGTCCGTCTGTCGTCCGTCTGTCCGTCCGTCCGTCAGTCCGTCCGTCCGTCNTGCGTCCATCTAATTATTGTGTCAAGCTCTTTCCTATGTCCATACTCACTTTAAATTACACTTTTTCAAATTTCAGTGGACGACATGCTGCGGTCATATCATGCTGCGCTCGGCGTAGCCCTTTATTAATTCTATTTTTCACGACAACACAATGATTTGTAAACGTTGACCCGCGATGATTCTGCGTTCAACATGATGTCACGAGGGGTCCACACAGGTAAATATTTTGTCCACGTTTGGCAAAATCTGTCTGTGATGACAACAAGAATTTTGCGTTTTCCATGTGAGCTGTACACTAACTATGCAAAGAAATATAGAGCTACATTATGACCGTCTTCAACTGTGTTGCTGTAAAATTTGGCAGAAATACTTTTAAAGGCAACACACATGATGCAGAAAGTTTTATCAGCAGACTGGAGATAAAGTCAATGGCACATTAATTGTCGATCATGTATCAATGCAGTCAAAAGCAAGATATCACAGCATGCATCAGTGAATCTAAAAAAAAGTAACATTAAAGTGATAAAACTGTTTTTTAACATTTTTCATGCCCCGCAAGGAATGTGGATGGGGCATATAGAGTTACCTTTGTCCCTTTGTACATACTTCTGTTCATCCGTCTCTCCTGATGTTAAGTTTTGCATTTATAGGTCCATATATTGACAACCTCTTGTAGTATTTTGATAATATTACATCAGTACATGCACCTTAATGAGTACTACCAGTTTCACTGACAATTAGGAGTTAATTGCCTACATTTTACACTTGAGTGATTTTTAGCTCACCTGGCTATGCCAGGGCGAGCTTTTGCCATCACTTGGCGTCCGTCGTCCGTCAACAATTTCAAAAATCTTCTCCTCTGAAACTGCTGAGCCAATTGTAACCAAACTTGGCCTGAAGCATCACCAGGGTATGCAGTTTGAAAATTGTGTTCGATTAGTCCGAAGACGAAACAACATGGCTGCTGTTACTAAAAATAGAACATAGGGGTAAATTGCTGTTTTTTGCAAATAACTCAAAAACCGTTACAGATGTCAAAAATCTGACGGAGTAAAAGTGATCAGCATAGCAAGATCTACCTGCCCTACAATTTTGAAGAAAATCCGATTACCCGGTTGGAGTTATTGCCCTTTTTCTGTAAAATTTTTAAAATTTGTGCATTTTTTATTTTTTATTTCAAAAAGTGTAACAGATAGAGGTCAAGTGTAAATTGCAAAAATGTTCAGCATATCAAGATCTACCCACCCTGAAATTTTGAAGAAAATCCCAAAACCCTTTTAGGAGTTATTGCCCTTTTTTCATCGAATTTTTAAAACTTTCGTATTTTTCATCTTTTATTTCCAAAAGTATAAAAGATGAAGGTTAAGTGTAAATTGATGAAATGTTTGCAATGCTATGGTGACTTCAAAACTGATGTTGAAAATTGTTCCTTGACCGCCATTCTCAAAATGACCGCCATTCTCAAAATGGCCGCCAAAAAAGGCAGGAAAATTCAGTATTGTCCGATTTCAATGAAATTTGGTTTCCAAATAGATATTGATGTTGCGACTTCAAATCAGGTGTTGAAAATTGTTCGTTGACCGCCATTTTCAAAATGGCCACCAAAAAAGACCTGAAAATTCAACATTGTCCGATTCAATGACATTTGGTTTCCAAATAGATATTGATGTTGCGACTTCAAATCCGGTGTTTAAAATTGTTCGTTGACCGCCTTATTTAAAAATGGCCGTCAAAAATGGCGGGGAAAATTCAACATTGTCTGATTTCAATTAAATTTGGTTTCCAAATAGATATTGATGTTGCGACTTCAAATCCGGTGTTGTAAATTGTTCGTTGACTGCCATTTTCAAAATGGCCACCAAAAATGGCTGGAAAATTCAACATTGTCCGATTTCAATGACATGTAGTTTCCAAATAGATATTGATGTTGCGACTTCAAATCCGGTGTTGAAAATTGTTCGTTGACCACCATTTTCAAAATGGCCACCAAAAAAGGCGGGAAAATTCAACATTGTCCGATTTCAATGACATTTAGTTTCCAAATAGATATTGATGTTGCGACTTCAAATCCAGTGTTGAAAATTGTTCGTTGACTGCCATTTTCAAAATGGCCACCAAAAAAGGCGGGAAAATTCAACATTGTCCAATTTCAATGACATTTGGTTTCCAAATAGATATTGATGTTACGACTTCAAAACCGATGTTGAAAATTGTTCGTTGACTGCCATTTTCAAAATGGCCGTCAAAAAGGGTGGGGGGAAATTCAGGTCTCACTATACAGTTTCGATGTCACCATGCATTCCTATGTAAAATTGCCAAACTTTGCAGGTTCAGCCTGAACGTATAGGTGTAAAGTTTGCAATGAGGTGTATATTTTTGCGAAGCATGGATACCATAGATTTTATAAACAATGTAAAAAGGGTACGATGATCGTTGAATTTTTTCACAAAATAAGCTCGAACATAAACTGCTTTAAAAGGCACATGTTCACCTTCTGTCAAATTTCTGTCCACATGGCCTGCATGACACCGTCTCACTCATTTATTGATGCGATATCCCTACATACTGGTCACAAATGCCAATTATATTTGAAAAGTACACTTTCTCAGCTTCAATTTAAGCAGTCACATGTAATGTTTCCAAGTAAAATAAAATATCTATCACTTACACTGTATTTGATTCCAATTTAACTTTCTGATAGAACTATTTAGCTAAGGGGCCAATTGACCCGGAAGTGTATGTTGAGACCTCAACATTGTCCGATTTCAATTAAATTTGGTTTCCAAATAGATATTAATGTTGCGACTTCAAATCCGGTGTTGAAAATTGTTCGTTGACTGCCATTTTCAAAATGGCCTCCAAAAAAGGCGGGAAAATTCAACATTGTCCGATTTGAATGACATTTAGTTTCCAAATAGATATTGATGTTGCGACTTCAAATCCGGTGTTGAAAACTGTTCATTGACTGACAATTTCAAAATGGCCACCAAAAAAGGCGGGAAAATTCAACATTGTCCGATTTCAATGACATTTGGTTTCCAAATAGATATTGATGTTACGACTTCAAAACCGATATTGAAAATTGTTCGTTGACTGCCATTTTCAAAATGGCCACCAAAAAATGCAGGAAATTTCAACATTGTCTGATTTTAATGAAATTTGATTTCCAAGTAGATATTGATGTTGCGACTTCAAAACCGATGTTGAAAATTGTTTGTTGACTGCCATTTACAAAATGAACTCTCGACTTCAAAACTGGTGTCGAAAGTCAGGTTCTTAGCAATAATGTTTTTTTGTCAAAAAAGCCCAACAAAGAAATGTAGTAAAACATCATCAGACTCTAAAAACAGTTCAAGATATTGGAGGTTTTTGAGCTACAAAAGTTTGAGAAACTGAAGTTACAATGTTCTCTTGATTGTGGCAACTGAAAGCCAGGTGAGCGATACAGGCTCCTGGGAGCCTCTGGTTGTTTAATTTTGCGTGTAAGTCCCTGTCTCAACGACTACACATTATTCCAATAAGATGTTTCATCAGTTCAATAACCTTGATGAGTACTACCCAAAACATCGACAGTTAGGTGGTTTTGAATTTTACACTTGTCAGTGACTTTTGTTAAATTTTGTGTTTAAGTCTATTTCTGAATAACTGCACATTATACCACAAAGATGTTTCATCAAATTAATTGCCTTAATGAGTTAATATACCACAATGATGTTTCATCAAATTAATTGCCTTGAAGAGTACAACCCAAATTATTGACAATTAGCTGGCTATGACCTATACTTTACACTTGACTGACTTTTGTTATACCCCCCACGAACAACGTTCAGGGGGGTATATAGGAATCACTCTGTCCATCTGTCTGTCTGTCTGTCTGTCTGTCTGTCTGTCTGCCTGTGATAAGAAACAATTTTTCGTAACAGTTTTCTCAGTAACTACTCATCACTACAACTTGAAATTTTGTATGCAAGTTTATAATGATGTCCTATACCGCAAGAAGCGATTTCAGGATTGCCGGACATCTACTTCCTGTTTACGGACTTAGTTAATTTTTAGCTCACCTGGCTATGCCAGGGTGAGCTTTTGCCAACACTTGGCGTCTGTCGTCCTTCGTCCGTCGTCCGTCCGTCCGTCGTAAACTTTTCTTCAAAAATCTTCTCCTCTGAAACCACTGAGCCAATTTAATCCAAACTTGGCCTGGGTCATCACCAGGGTATGTAGTTTAAAAAATGTGTTCGGTTAGTCCGAGGACCGAACAACATGGCCGCTGTTACTAAAAATAGAACATAGGGGTAAAATGCTGTTTTTGGCAAATAACTTCAAAACCGTTGCAGATATCAAAAATCTGATATGGAGTAGAATTGTTCAGAATGACGAGATCTATCTGCCCTGCAATTTTGAAGAAAATCGGAAAAACAGTCTCAGAGTTATAGCCCTTTTTCCGTAAAATTTTCAAAATTTATGCATTTTTTATTTCAAAAACTGTAACAGATAGAGGTGAAGTGTAAATTTGAAAAATGTTCAGCATATCAAGATCTACATACTCTGAAATTTTGAAGAAAATCCAACTGCCTGTGTTTAAGTTATTGACTTTTTTCATCAAAAAAAAAATTTTTTCAATGCCATATGGTTATGGGTTATTTCCCTTTAAATTCTGCTTTCAAATCTTCTTTGGTTTACTTTTCTCTCTTGAGTTTTAGAGAAATTCCCTGCTATCACTTTATTAGAAATAATTATTTGCTACATAATCATGAGCAAAAAAGTGTTTTTGTACAGATTTTTACATTTTTTT
>MJUU01035073.1:29513-49062 GCA_002080025.1 Modiolus philippinarum
ATAATAATTGTATATAATTTTATATTGTTTTCTTTAGTTCTGTTTGCTTGCCCATAATGCAAGTATCTCTCTCAGTTAATATTGAAGTGGCATCTAAGCTTCAATGCATATATAACTTTGTAGCTGGCTGCATGGCTATGCCATGGAGATCTTCTTGCCGTCAGTGGTCTGTCCATTGTAAACTTTTCATTCAAACATCTTCTTCTCTGAAACCACTGGTCCAATTGGAACCAAACTTGGGCACAATGGTCCTTAGGTGGCCCCATTAAAAAAAATGTTTGGCAAGTCTGTATCATATCCAAGATGGCCGCCAGCAGGGAACACAGTTTAACATTGGACCCTATGGGAAAGCATTCAAAGATCTTCTCTGAAACTACTGCGCCAATTAGAACCAAACTTGGTCACAACAGTCCATCGGTGGTCCCCTTTGAAAATTTTGTCCGGCAAGTCTGCACGTCATCCAAGATGGCCGCCAGCGGGAACTTGGTCCAAAATTGGACAATATTGCAAAAATCTTCTCCTCTGAAAATACTGGGCTAATTGGAACCAAACTTAGTCACAATGGTCCATAGGTGGCCCCTTTTAAAAAATGTGTTCAGCACATCATATATCCTAGATGGCTGCCAGGAGGGAACATGTTTTTAACATTGGACCCTATAGGGGAACATATTCAAAGATCTTCTCCTCTGAAAGTACATGGCCAATTGGAATCATACTTAGTCACAATGGTCCTTACTTGGTTCCCTTATTAAATGTGTCTGGATGTCCGCATAGCATCCAAGATGGCAGTCAGCGGGGAACATTGTTTAACCTTGGACCCCATGGGAAATCATTTAAAGATCTCCTCTGAAAATACTATGCCAATTGGAACCAAAGTGAGGCACAATGATCCTTACATGGTCTTCTTCAAGAAAGGTGACAGTTGGTCTACGCCTCATCAAAAATAGCTGCCAGTGGGGAACATAGTTTAATTTTGGATCATATAACATCAGCAAACTTCAAAATGAGACCCTTAAACATTAGTAAACATCAGCAAACTTTAAAATGAGACCCTTAAACATTAATAAACAAATTTGAAAATGAGAACCTTAAACGTTGTGATTATTTTGACTTATTTTGTCAGCCTTGACCCAGGTGAGCGATACAGGCTCTTGAGAGCCTCTTGTTGAGATCTTTTGTCAATCGTAGCAAATTTTCGTAACAGTTTTCTCAATAACTACTCATCACTGCAACTTGAAATTTTGTATGCAAGTTTATAATGATGTCCTATACCGCAAGTAGCGATTACAGGATTGGCGGACATCTATTTCTTGTTTACCGACTTAGTTAATTTTTGAGATCTTTTGTCAATTGTAGTAAATTTTCGTAACAGTTTTCTCAGTAACTACTCATCACTGCAACTTGAAATTTTGTATGTAAGTTTATAATGATGTCCTATCCCGCAAGTAGCGATTACAGGATTGCTGGACATCTACTTCCTGTTTACCGACTTAGTTAATTTTCGAGATCTTTTGTCAATCATAGAAAATTTTCGTAACAGTTTTGTCAGTAACTACTTATCACTGCAACTTGAAATTTTGTATGCAAGTTTAGAATGATGTCTTATACTACAAGTAGTGATTTTAGGATTGCCAAGTATCTACTTCCTGTTTACCGGGAATTGTGCAATTATAACTATTTTAGTGACAAATTATATTGGGGATCTTCTACATGGGGACTGGGGGGTATCATTTTGTGGCCCTCCAGGCCACAGTACCTCTAGTTTAATTTTGCATTTAAGTTCATTTCTAAACTACTTAACATGCTATCTCAATATTGGTGCATCAAATAAATCAACTTGATGAGTACTATACAAATCAAAGACAATTAAGTGTCTTTGAGCTTCATTTTACGCTTGAGTGACTTTTGGTCAATTGTGTTTTAAGTCATTTTCTCTGAAGCCACACAATATATCATTATGATGTTTCATGTAATGACTCATTTTGGTGAAAACTTCCTGATTCTTGGACAATCTTTACACTTGAATGACTTTGTTAGTTTTTTGCATGAGCCCCTTTTCTAAAAGCTAGATGCATATATATGTAACTACCATTGTGAATACTATATAATTCATTGATAATTTTATAACCTGACCAATATTTAATATTTCAGCAACTTTAGCTGGGTAATTTTGTTGATTCCATTATTCAACAAGTATTTATTGAGCAATCATCTGTAATCGTACTTACCTGGATAATTGTATCACAATTCAGCGACAGGGAAATAATTTTTATGTCCGATTGACTAAGGTTATGTATTGAGATAAATTTATAGCAGGGTATCCGTATCTTATAGATACATTCTCTCATTTTTGTCTCACCCACGACAAAAGGCGCGGAAAGGGAGACATGTGTACAAAGTATGATGGCAATGGCGTAAACTTTCATGTTTAAGTTTTGTTATTAGGTCATTTTCTCAGTAACTGTAAGTGGTAGGTCAATGATACTGTAGAAGCACTTTTATTCGTGGACATCAATTTTTGTGGTTTTCATAAATATTACTATTTCGAGGGTAATTAAATTCGTTGTTTCGAATTCTTAGCATTTAAGCTCTAGGGAAAAAGTGCATCTCGGGAACTTAATTTTGTGGATTTAGCGAACCACCAAATCCACGAAAATTAGAACCCCACAAACAATAGTACTTTCACAGTATTTGGTATATAGGTTGGTCTTGATTAGTACATGACAGTCTGCTATATGTCTGTGACCTCAATTTCACGGTCCAATGAACATGTCAAGTTTTTGTGCTTAGTTTAGTTTCTCAGTAACTATAAGTGGTAGGTAAATGATATATGGAATGTAGGTTGGTCTTAGGTAGTACATGACAGTCTGTCATATGGCTTTTGTCCTTGACCTCAATTTCATGGTCTAGTGAGCATGTTAAGTTTTTGTGATTAGGTCATTTTCTCAGTTACTATAAGTGGTAGGTCAATGATATTTGGTATATAGGTTAGTCTTGAGGAGTACATGACAGTCTACATTATGGCTTTTGTCTGTGACCTCAATTTCATGGTCCAATGAACATGTTAAGTTTTGTGCTTAGTTTAGTTTGTCAGTAACTATAAGTGGTTGGTCAATGATACATGGTACATAGGTTGGTCTAATTGGGTTGTACATGATAGTCTGTTATATGGCTTTTGTCTTTGACCTCAATTTCACGGTCCAGTGATCATGTTAAGTTTCCAAGTGTTTTTTTATGTAAGGTCAATAATATTTGTTATGTGGGTTTGTCTTAGATTGAACATGAGAGCCTGCCATTTGGCTTTAGCCATTGACCTCATATTCATGGTGTAGTGAACATGTTTGGTTTTTCCTTATCAGTCAGTGGTAGGTTACTGATTACAATATCATTTTGGTTTTGGGTGATACCTGAAAGTCTGCTATATTGTTTTTTGTCAGTTATCCTAATTTCACAGTCTAGTGAACATGAAGAACAACAATAAAAGTGTTGTTCCTTTGCTT
Organism: Modiolus philippinarum; assembly: GCA_002080025.1. Lineage (NCBI taxonomy): Eukaryota > Metazoa > Mollusca > Bivalvia > Mytilida > Modiolidae > Modiolus > Modiolus philippinarum. Next base: position 33,014 of record MJUU01035073.1, read on the forward strand.
GTTTTTTACCATGTATTTGTAGAGACTTTGTCTCATGTGCATTTACTCCATATCCTTTTATTCACCATGTTAAGTTTTCTGATTTAGTCAGTTTTTTCACATCAATTTTGCGACCAAGTAGGGACGGGCGAGACATCAATTTGGTCCACACTTGTTATGTTTTTGTCCTGTCTGTTTGTATGTCTGTCTTTAACTTTAATCTGGCGCATAACTTTTGAACCGGATGTGACAGGCCCTTCATATTTGGTAAGAGTATTGATCATGTCAAGCTGAACGCCATTATGCAAATTTCACTAAGGTGAGGTCGAAGGTCAATGTCACATGTCAAAAGGTCAAAATCTAGAATTTGTTTTATCCGGTTCAGGATGCAGAACACAGTTATTTTGTGTGATGTCATAATGAACAATTCAATAAAAACTACCCCCCTCCTTTATATATATATGACATGTATAAAATTATATATGGACATCTGTATACCAATATTAATGGAAAGCTAAAAATCTCAAGTTTCGTAATATTTAAAAATATTAATAAATTTTACAATGGTACATGCAAACTGAGATAATTACAAATGTGGACAAAATGGTAAAATTCACTGAAAATTGCATAAAATTGGGCCATGTTGAGCTAAAAATTTCAGCAATACTGGTGCAGAAATTGCAATTGAAATTAAATTTGTTGCAAAGAACATGATTTCTTCTTTCTTTTAAGTAGGGTTTTAGGGTACGATCACCGAGTCGACTTTTGCCTGGAAACTGAGTTCAAAATTTAGCACATGGCAAACTACAGTGTTCATCCAATTGTCTCCCCTGCACAAAGTTAACACAAAATAAAATTTGAAATTAAGCTCAGACTTCAATTATCAATTAATTTTATCATCAAGTCCAACTCTAAACATAAATATTAAAAAAAAATGACATTTTCAATGTTAGGACCTTAAAATAGCAGGGAATCCCATAAATTGTGTATTGCTACCTCAAAAGTTATGTGCCAGATTAAAGTTACAGACAGACATACAAACAGACAGGACAAAAACATGAAAATGAGAGAATGTGTCTATTAGACACAGATAGCTCATTAGAGGCTTGATATTGTATATGTGCATAGATCTAATGGAGCTTGGTACAAATCCACCAAAACAATTTGAGTAAGGCCAAAGGTCCAGGTCACTGAGTGCAAATTTGCCAAAACTTTAACGAAAACCCTAACATTGCCTATATCTTTTCAACCAGATGTGATAGGACCTTTATATTTGGCCTTTTTATTCATAATATGAAACTGAACAGCATTGTGCAAAATTCACTAAGGTCAGGTCACAGGTTAAGGTCACAGAAGTCAAAAGGTAAAAATCTAGGTTTCACTATAGCCCGTTAATTACAATTGCTAGACACTTAATATTATATATGTTAATAGATTTAATAGAGCTCAGTACACATGCACCAAAAATCTGGGTCAGTTCAAAGGTCGAGGTCAATTAGTGCAAATTTGAAAATTTTAACAAAAATCTTAACATTGCCAGATATAATAGGACCTTCACATTTAGCCTGTATATTGATCATATAAAGCTGAACACCATTTTGCAAATGTCATTAAGGTCAGGTAAAAGGTCAAGGTCACCAAGGTCACCAGGTCAAAATCTAGATTTTGCTTTTAGCCAGTTAATTACAATTGCAAGAGGCTTGATATTCTATATGTGAATAGATCTTAGGGAGCTTAGTACAAATTCACCCAAAAGTCTGGGTCAGGTCTAAGGTTAAGGTCATTGAGATCAAAATGTCAAAATTATCAAGGAATCATTATTTATGTATAATGTCTACTAAACCTTAAATTCTAGTGTCTATATGATATTTCACAAACACATCTTGTTTTTTTTTTATTTTAGTTAAACATATTATAAACAAATATATGATGGTGCAACATTCTTGTATCTGATATAGTCAAATACTTTGGAAGTACTTATATTCGTGGACATCAATTTTTGTGGTATTTATAAACATGACTATTTCGTTGGTACTTAAATTCGTGGACTCGAATTCTATGCATTATAACTGTAGGGAAAAAATGCATTTCGTTGGGAACTTTATTTTGTGGTTTTGGCGATCCACAAAATCCACGAAAATTGGAACCCCATGAACAATAATACTTCCACAGTAAAGGATTCAAATCCCTACTTTTAGCATGAAGTCAAAGCAACTCAAAGACATACTTTACATGATTCAAGACTTTTTAACATCACACTATGTGTATAATATACTCTATGTTTACACTTGATTACACATCATTTTATGTTTTTAAGCATGAAGATATTGATAAATACCTATGTTGTGGTTTTTGTTACACTGAACAAAAAAAGGTCTGCCCTGATCATTGTATCAGAAAAGATTCATGTTCACTAGCAGTTTGTAGTGACTGTCAATTTATGTATGGATGACAAATGCATAAATCTCCATCAAACTACTGGCAGCTATGAATTACTTCTTAATTCTAACAATTTATCTTTTAACAATTTATCTATTAAGGGAAGATATAAATACATATTTATATATATGTGATGAAATACTTCTCTTGCATTGGTAGCCAGTACAGTGCCATTGATATTTTAATTACACATATATTTTGATAAATAAATCACTTATGGCCTTTTCTCTGATATTTAACAAATAGAATTTGCAACTGATAGAGTGAACATATCAGCCTTCCATCAGTCCCAATATTAGAATCTCTTGGTATAGGCTAGCCATTGTCCCATCAACAAACAATCTAAGACCTATAGGGTCTGTAAGTCTCATTTAATTTTGAAACTTCCGGGTACATAAATTGTTCCCGGAAGTTGTATATTTAACAAAAATACATGATGTTCCAAACAAATGTTCAAATGTCATATTTCGGCGGAACACATTTTAAAATTGTAATTTTGTGGTGAATTCTCGGTTTCACATGACATGACTTATAGACCCTATTGTATACTGTTTTAAACCAATTTGTCTCATTCTATGAGTGAGTTAGATTTTCAGTTGCTTTTACAATTTATCAGGTACTTTCACTCTCCAGTACCACATTATATACTTTCAAGATGCTTGACAAGTCCATGATACATCTTTGTCTGATCTTGATAAAAAGAAACAATTTGTTTGAGCAGGTATGCATGTTATGTAAATGATTTTATTATATAGAGGACAGTGAAAGATTGAAAATTCTCAGTGAAATAAAAGTGATAATTAACTGTGAAATTATTTTCCATAATTTCACTCTAGGAAGTGACGTCACAATAGACGTCGTCAACGTTGTTGCTAAGTAAACGTCTCAGCGGATTATCATGGAAAACGTAGTTCACAAAAAAAAATCTTAAATTAAACCATTAAATATACAAGAAGTGGTCTATATAATAAAAACAATAACTAATCCTAGATTCTGATTATCGAAAATATTCAACTCATGATCGAAAAACACTGTAATTCACTCATGCGCTGCGCGCATTCGTGAATTACTGTGTTGTTCGATCATTCGTTGAATATTTTCGATAATCAGAATCTCGGATTAGTTATAGTATAATTGTCAATTAGTGAAAAAATCGTTAATCCTCTAATTATACATGTACAAGATAAAAGCAAATTATTTTTGTTGTTCTTCATCATAATGTCACCAGGAGACTTTTAACAAGAATATAATTGATGTTAATATATTGATTTTAAATTACCAGAGAAGAAGACTGTTAGATAACACAGAAAGGATGGACAGATCTACAAGGAGACTGGATCATGGCTATAAAGTGGCTTTAGAAACAGGTTTGTAACTTTAAGTCTTGGTATTTAATGGACAAATTAGGATGCCTATAGCAATGACTTGAAATTTAAGTAAATCACACAATATATCACTCTGCCAATAAACTTCAAATTAGAGTAATAGGATCTTGCATTAGATCTGGTTAAAGATAGGCATATCTTTCACAAGTGTAAGATATTTTAGCTTTTCTCAAGTTAAGCGTAGCGCAACAAGAGGAAAAGACGTAGAATTTCTTACACAAATTTGAGATATCCCGATCTTTATTTTTGATCGAATGCAAGTTCCTAATTTTTCCGTAAGAAACATCTTGAAACCTATACTGTGCAGTAACGTTGTCGCCATTTGAGTGTACCCTTACATTGTGATGTCAGGTGCTTTATTATGTTAAGTCATGGTTGTTGTATCACAGAAATGAACACTTATGGTTGATCATTTACCATGGTCATGTGCATTGATCTTTAATACATGGGTCGTCTTGCCCTATAAACTACCATGTATGGAAGATTGAAAAAATTAATGAGCTACTCCCATTAACAACTGCCAACACGCTTGGATTTAATGCATGTTTTCATTTCATGTATTTTTGATTTTAGAATTTACTTTTAGTTAATTTTGACTGATGTTTTTTTTTTTAATAGTTCTGATCTATCAACAACATTTATGAGTTTCGAGATGCATAACACCAAAAAATGCAAGAGCATTGGAGATAAAGACATGAGATTCCTTGCTTTCAACAAAACAGAGACAGGGAACTTGCATATCATTTATTGTCTCGCCCTCGACAAAAGACGCGGAAAGCGAACCATATGCATACAAAGTATGATGGCAGAGGCGCCGACGGCTTAAACTTTCATGTAAAGTTTTTGTGATTAGGTCACTTTCTCAATAACTATAAATGGTAGGTCAATGATATTTGGTATATAGGTTGGTCTTGAGTAGTACATGACAGTCTGCTATATGGCTTTTGTCTATGACCTCAATTTCACGGGACAGTAAACATGTTAAGTTTTTGTGCTTACCGTAAAAGGGCATGTATTATCTGCACATTTTTACACCAAAACGGATTTAGGAGCTTGGGGATGTGGATTATACAACCCTATATGACTTGAGGATTTGGCCAAGTTACCCGAAGATCGATTGTTAGTCCCTGTTCAAACCAAACAGGCTGTTCTTAACGTTGTGGATCTAACTGAATATGTTGGTTTGAATTACAAAATGCCTTACAGTTGTAAAAAAATGGGTCTTTCCTCCAAAAAATGCTAATTTTGATGTTAGAACATGAATATTTTTATTAGCTGCCATTACTGTCAACAAACTACATGATCGGTAAAGTGTTGATTTTGTGACAATGACCTATTTATATCGTATTGCCTCTGACAACATTTAACATGCCAAAGATGCAAAATTATAGGATTATGTGGCTTATTATTACATTCCAAAACAGTTTATAGGGATTTAAAGACTTAGAAACATCAAATTAAATGTAAAATAAACACAGATATAACGGTCCGCACCCAACCCGTTCCAATTCTCCATTGTACTTGAACTTCCTGATTGATGAAACGATGTTATTTTTCTTCAAGTTTTGTTGTGTTTGAGCCTTTTTGTGCAGTTGATAAACTATGAAAATACCGATTTACAGGTACAAAATAACTACAATCGTACCGATCTTCACGTAGACTTTGTTGGTTTAAGTCCCAGTGTACTTAAAGTTTTTCCCCTGGATTTTAGGGTCAAAAAAGGGCCTGTGGATTATACACAAACGCGGATAATACATGGCTTTTTACGGTAGTTTAGTTTCTCAGTAACTATAAGTGGTAGGTCAATGATATATGGTATTTAGGTTTGTCTTGGGTAGAACATGACAGTCTGTCATATGGCTTTTGTCCTTGACCTTAATGTCGCGGTCTCGTGAGCATGTTAAGTTTTTGTGATTAGGTCATTTTCTCAGTAACTACAAGTGGTAGGTCATTGATATTTGGTATATAGGTTGGTCTTGAGTAGTACATGACAGTCTGTCATATGGCTTTTGTCTTTAACCTCAATTTCACGGTCCAGTGAACATGTTAAGTTTTTGTGCTTAGTTTAGTTTCTCAGTAACTATAAATGGTAGGTCAAGGATATATGGTATGTAGGTTGGTCTTTGGTAGTACATGACAGTCTGTCATAATTTCACGGTCTAGTGAGCATGTTAAGTTTATATGATTAGGTCATTTTCTCAGTAACTATGTGGTAGGTCAATGATATTTTGTACATATGTTGGTCTTGGGTAGTACATGACAGTCTGCTATATGGCTTTTGTCTGTGACCTCAATTTCACGGTCCAGGGATCTTGTTAAGTTTCCTAGTATCTATTAATGCAAGGTCAATGATGTTTGGTATGTGGGTTTGTCTTAGATGGAAGATGACAGCCTGCTATTTTGTTTTAGCCCTTGACCTTATTTTCACGGTCTAGTGAACATGTTTGGTTTCTCAGTATCTGTCAATGGTAGGTCACTGATATTTTGCATTTTGGTTTTGGGTGATACAAGACAGTCTCATATATTGCTTTTGTCAGTAAATCTAATTTCACAGTCTGACCAACATGTAAAGTTATCTGATTTAGGCAGTTTGAGTTTTCAAATCAATTTTGCGACCATGTAGGGACGGGCGAGACATCAATTTGGATCCACAGTTGTTGTAAATACATGGACTTTTTGGACTAATATGCTGTATTGAAAATGATCATTCATTCCTTTCGTTGATTGAAATTTAAACATATTTAAAAATATATTTGTTTTATCAGAAACAAAAAGAAATAAATATCTTGATTTGTAGTAAATTTATAAACCAAAACATATTTTGGAAGGATATAAATTGAATTACTAGAAGTGCAGAAAAAAGAAATTCAGTCATTGCTGCAAAAAAAAATGAATTTGCATCTTTGGATAATTGTATGTTCTTACTTTACAGAACAAATTGGTGCACAAGTAATGGAAGATCTGTCTAGTCAGAGAGAAACAATACAGAGATCAAGAAGCAGGGTTTGTAAAATTCATTATTTCTATGTTTATTTTGATAACATTAAATGGAAAACAGTGGATAACAGGAAACATCTACAATGGCTGAAAATTACAATCATATGCCACATTCTGCCAGGGAACTACACAGGAAAAAACACACAAATAAAGACAAACGTAAACAATGACAGGAACTCGGGGACAAACAACGACAGGAACTCGGGACAGTCGGACTTGGTACCGGCACTAGCAAAAGCCAGCGGTAGGGTTAAACCGGTTTATTGGCACCCAGACCTTCCCTTTATATGTCCCGTTTCCCTATAGTATAATAAACATTTGAATAAAACCTAATACAGGTACACTACTAACTCCATGACCACAATCTTGGAAGAAGAGAAAATGACAAGACATAATTTTGAAAGATTGGTCAAGGGATGCTCGGCGCTAAACTGCTGGCTAGGCATTATATTAATGTAAAACAATATTTTTGGGAATTTTTTGTCATTCAAAATAGACAGTATCACTATAAACCAATTGCTACCTGTATATCCTCTACGATATAGGTCACGTTTTCAATTGCAGACATAATTCTGTCCCGTTTAGGAAGACTTTGTGGTTTATAGGAGGTTCTTTAAGTTAATAATTGTAATAATCAGTATCATTATAATTCAGGAATGTTAATACCAGTGACTATATGCATGAAGGGTCTGCTTAATTCATAATAAAAATCACAATCTTGAATGACATCTGATTTTTTTAGTACAGTGTAATAAGATAAGGCCACCCTTGTGATCTTTAAGTTTGTAAAAGAAAATAGAAGTAACTATACTTGACAACATGGGCCCTACTCAAAGTGAAATGTCAAGTAATAATATTAACACTTAGAGAATAGTTTGCTAACCACAGACCTTTCCATGATAGCTTCATTTTTTGATGAACCACTCAATTCTCTTCAATAAAGCTACAGCTCTGCCTATGAATTGGTCTATTTAGGTGGTTCGGTGTCTAAAACTGAGCATCCATCTCACGTATATAATGAAAATTTGAATTCGCAATTAAAATGTTGTTAAAATGATTTTGAATAGTTTATTGATAATAGATAAAATAAAATAAGGAACATTTATGCTGCAAGGTTGCAAAAATGTCAATTTTTTTTTTAAATTTAAGGGGAGATAATTCTAAAGAATTAATAAGGGAAAAATTACATTTTCACGATTTTATCAAAAATATGGTCGGTGACCCCTATTTTTTGTGTTGCCTGCCTACACGCAGTGGTGACATATAGGGATCACTATCCATTGTCTTGTGTCGGCGTCAGTGTCACAAAAATTTCTGTCACATTTTTCTGAGGAACCATGTATCCGAGCCTTCTGCAATTTGGCAAGGAGTTTAAGGATGCGGACTTATACCGTGTAACAGAGATTTGGATCTGTTGCATGCCCACTTCCTGTTTGACGGAAACTTAGAATATTTTTTGCGTCTTGAAAATTTCTGTCACATTTTTCTCAGGAACCACAGATCCCAGCCTTCTGCAATTCAGTATGGAGTATCAATGTGGGGACCTATATCGTGTAATAAAGTTAAGGATCTCTTGCTTGCCCACTTCCTGTTTGACGGGACTTAGAATATTTTTACCGATTGGCGTCACAAAAAATTTGTGTCACATTTAACTCAGGAACCACATATCACAGCCTTCTGTAATTATGCATTGAGTATCAGTAGGGAGACCTATACAGTGTAATAGAGTTTTGAATCTCTCGCATGCCCACTTCCTGTTTGACTGAACTTAGAATATTTTTCGAGTCTTGAAAATTTCTTTCACATTTTTCTCAGAAACCACATATCCCTGCCTTCTTCAATTTGGTATGGTGTATCAGTATGGGGACCTTTAATGTGTAAAAGGGTCAAGGGATCTCATGCATACCCACTTCCTGTTTGACTGAACTTAGCCATTTTTTTGTGTGTGTTATTACGCAGGCCACACATGTCTTCCGTGGAAGACTTACTATTAAGTTTTTATTTTATATTTCTAAAGAGATTTCTTTAACATACTTTGTACTACAATTTCACCAAAATCTATCATTTTATTCATACAAAAATTAAAAAAAAAATTCTTCCTATGTAGACTAATTTTTTTTTCTCCCTATGTAGACTATATTAAAAAGGTCAAAATCTGGCTATTTTCAAAATCTCAGGGAAAAACCAGTTGGGTGACCCATTGATTTTTTATTAAAATTTTTAAGTGAATGAAATAAACTTTCAATCACAGAAAAATAAGAAAAATCTATCATTGTTCTTAGTCCCCGAACTACCTTCAACCATCAAGATTATTTTAGTTTAAATCTTTGATTTTACTTCAAGGCATTGTATAAGCTGTAACATTAGTGCTAGAATTAGACATTGTCAATTTACACGTTTACTGTGACAGTGTCAACAAGTGAAAGTAATTATGCCATTTTTATTTCAGTTAGGTGAAATGAACACCAATTTAGGAAAAAGTTCCAGACTTCTCTCAGGAATGATGAGACGGTAAGTATTTATATACTGGTATATGTCCCGACTTCTCTCAGGAATGATAAGAAGGTAAGTATTGATATACTGGTATGTGTCCTGACTTCTCTCAGGAATGATGAGACGGTAAGTATTGATATACTGGAATATGTCCCGACTTCTCTCAGGAATGATGAGACGGTAAGTATTGATATACTGGTATATGTCCCGACTTCTCTCAGGAATGATCAGACAGTAAGTATTGATATACTGGTATATGTCCCGACTTCTCTCAGGAATGATGAGACGGTAAGTATTTATATACAAATATAGCAAGGCCATGAGGTCAGTACATTGGTTAATAGACCTGACTACAGCATATTGACAGAGGACGAAATATACGCTGATCAGGTCTATAAATCCATGTATTGACCTAACTTGCCATGCTATAATTGTTTTATTATTTTATGACATTATTTTGGTACTATTTTAAGATAACTACATTATACATACAGATGTGCTGAAACAAATGTCAATAAACCATTTGATAAAAGTGGAAAAACTTTTCAGTGATTTTTTATTCAAAAAATCTTTGAACACTAATTTGTGCTTAAATTTTTGTTTAGATATAAATGAGACAAATAGCCAGTACAGGTTAAATTTATGAAAAATAAGATACTTTTATTGTCATAACTGGTATCAAGTTAACCCATTATTTCTTAAAAGAATTATTTGAAATAGTTTGTGAACTCTCTGAAAACAGGCACATCTCAGAAGAATAGAAATCAACAAATTTTAAGAGGTTCCTGTTTTTGGAGGTTCCAGAATCCAAACATTTGAAATGCAAATACATATACATGTACCTGAAGTGCGACTTACGATCTCTAAGGTCACTTTAGACCTGAGTTAATTATCTCAGTATGTTTACTGTAAACGTATTAATTTTCGCAGTGTACTAATTTTCGCTATTTTGGCATTTAGCTCTGGAACTCAGAAAATAGTACCGGTGAAAATAAGTTTTTGTGTAGAACAAGCCTTTATAACTTTGAAAACCATGGAAATTGATACCTGCAAATATGTCGATCTTTCATAAACCATGAAAATAAGCATCCACAAAAACTGAATATGTTTACAATACTTGCATTCATGTTCATTTCAATAAAGGCTGGCTTCAATCTGTTGAAATGCACTTATTAATATATATTGCAAATGTGACATTTTGAATAAAGTTGGTGGATTTTATTGTCAGCAAAACATTTGCCAGTTTTCAGAGTTGCAGTTTACAAGAAAATTGACTTACAGCCGGAATCAAAATTCAGTGGGGGAAATTTTTCAAAGAAGATTTTTAATTTATATGTATAGGTAAAAATTTTAGACAAAAACAAATTGTTCGGCTTATAGAGGAATCCTTTTTGCATATGGGATATTTTAAGAGAGTGGTACTGTATGACTTGGTACAGAAAAAGGATATTATGATATACTGTATTTGTTTTTTTTTCAGAATTATTCAGAATAGACTTTTATTACTTGGTATAGGAGTAATGATATTAGTGGTCGTCATAGTAGCAATATATTTTATGGTAAAGAAGAATTCATGACAGGGACCAGTCAGGCACATATTCTGTTCACAGAGTTATTTTCATTTTAAGGATGTTTGATATAATTAAAGAGCGTGGTATATTGTGGAATAGATGGAAGATATGAGATATGTATGGGATTTATCAATAGAACTGGTTTGAATGTATCTAGCTAGTCAATGTATGACTATAGAAAAGTCTTCTATGAATTTATTTCATGGGAATTTTAGAATTATACAATTCCTGTTTTATGAAGTACCGGTATATACATGTACTATTTATGTCATCATGTGACATGAAAATCAGCCAATCATTTCTTACAACAAATGTAATGAAATAAACATTTGACTTTGTATAATCACTATAATATAGCAGTCATTGAAATTAAACAGCATCTTAAAATCAAAATCTTTAATGCAATTTTCATTTTTGAAAGGAAGAAAATATTGAACTGGGTTAAGCATTCATTTTGCTACATTTCCAATTGTTATTTCAATAGCCAATTTTATTCAACAGGGTCATTAAAAAAAGAAGTTATTTCTCACTAAACACTTATTGTCGATTAATTCACTTCAAGGTAATAAAGTGCAGTACATGATGATTACAAATACAGGACCAAGACTTGTTCTGGATAATGAAGTTGGAATAATTATAAATAAAGATAAATTTGGAGGAGTTTATACATGTAGATGTGTAAACATGGCCATTTCACTCACAAACTTAACATAAAGTCCTATGGGCTGTATTCTGTTTGTTAGTATGTTGGCTATGTTTACACATGGATAACTCCTCTAAAATTACTTTTATTCCTATAGTAATTCAGGCTATATATTCCTTTGTAATTAGTATTGCCTCAATAGAGGGCTTATTAGAACCATTAGAAAGTAATTGTAGATTCCTGTTAGTGCAAACTTTCTTTTGAAGTCACAAAATTATCCTTCCACCGATACAAGACTGAATAATAGTGTTATTTGTTGGTGTTTAATATTGATAATTATTTTTTTCACAATGCCACTTTTAAAGTTAATTAATCATTATTTCTAATAAAAGTACATCATCAAAAATGTTGATAAATTGGCCTTTAAAATTCATTTTGAAGTCTCCTTTTGGTGTTATCTTGTAACCATCGAATTACTGACCAGCAAAGACTGATTTCCTCCTCTAAGTTAGAAATCTTTAATAATAGGTATTTAGTGTCCTATAGTTTGGTGAATTGTAATAAATAGAGGATTTGTTATTAGGTTTGAAGTACTATACCTTCAGAAATCACAATTTTAGAAAATGAAGGGTTTTTTGGTAAATTAATTTCAGTTATCAGTGTACAAGAAGTTTATTTAAAAAAATGGAGTAACATATTCATAAGAACAAAATGTATTTTTGTGGAAATGTTTTATTTTGAAAACTGTGAATTGATTACCTGTAATAGATTACATCAAAATTGTAAAATAGCAATATTTACATTGTGCAATATCTTAATACAAGTTTTTCCAGTAGAACATATTTATGGTAGAATCATCTGATAATATGGCTATCATTGATTGTTACATATTTTATCAAATTTCTATGCATTGTATATTCAATAATATACACGATTTTACATGTAAATTGTGAGTGTGACTGTTGTGAACTTTCATTGTAAGTGTACACGATGTGAAATATTTATTCATTGATCATCATGTGATACACATCATCATTTATGTGTATGTAACAGTTGTTTATTGTTAAAAAATCAGGTCAGTTTGAAGAAACAAAATGCATACTCTAGGGATTGTTGGCCATGATGACGGGTAGGTGTCATGACATTACATTTTGGTTGATAAGTACAAATGTAATTGTATCTTCTTACACTTTCTACGGTTTTTATACAACCCAAAATATTGTGATATTGTATTGTTTGCTTCCACATTCTTGTCATTGATTCTAAGCAATAACTTTTATGTTCTTGATGATTAAAAAAAGCTAATGACATCATGTTTTTAGCAACAAAAGAAATGATATATGGAAGGTCCTCAACAAAAATTGCTCTTTTCATTCTCACCTGACAAAAACATGGCCCAAGTGCAGAACCCAGTTTAACCTTGAACCCTATAATATTTATATCATTTGTTCTGAAAGTATCAAAACAAATATAACTAAGCTCTACTTGAATGATATATGGAAGATCATTTTCAAGGATTGCACAGTATCGTCAGATATGACAAAAAATATGGCCGCCAGAGAGGAGCATAGTATAACATTGGACCCTATGGGAAAATCATATTTTGATAATTTCCCCAAAACAGCAATAGCAAATTCAACGAATATTGTATGAAGGTCCTTTGCTCATTTCTTTCTGATCCAGTAACATTGCTGTCAGTGCAGAACATAGTTTAACAAGTAAAAAGTTTATCCAAATAAAAATCGTAACTTTCATCATCTGCTTTTAAAATATACTGAAACAAATTTAAATAAACTGTACTGGAATGTACAAAGACTGCCCATGTAGGTTGGATCCAACAAAAACATGGTCACCAGCACAGAATATAGTTAAACATTGGACCATTTGGTAAATTTAATCCCTATGAGAGAATCATATTTTTATCATCTCTCTCCTCTGAAACTAGTGAAGCAAATTTTACCAAACTTTACAGAAATGATGTTTTGGAGGTCCTTCTAAAAAAATTGCTCATTTTGGTTGGATCCAACAACAAAAAACATGGCCACTGTCATGCAAGGAACATTATTTCATATTGGATTCTATGGAAAAATCGTAAGACACTATGTTAAAAACATTTTCAGACACCAGCATAGGCATGCTTTAAAAACATTTTGTCAGGTGAGCAATACAGTCTCCGAGCCTCTAGTATCAAATCTCAACTTTACTAATGTACAGCCATGATATATTGTTTCCACACTCACTTCAGATATACTCTAATGCAACATGTCAATTTTGGAGTTGTATTAAGTATTCTTTTAAGTTTTTCATATGAGCAATGGTCACAGTATTGTAATTGTACAGGGGTGTGAACTTGTTCTAAATATGTACCTCCTGTTTATTTATGTATCATTTGTTCAATAATGATTTTATAAATGTGATATTTATTTTGAAATGTTGTTTCTTGTTGTCAAGCCATCACTGAAAAGTTTTATCATTGTAATAAAAAATGCAAAAATATTTTGTTTTATTTTGTCAGTGTTCATGGGGCCATTTAGGGCTTGCTATATGGTGTGAGGTTCCTCACTGTGTTGAAGACCGTATGATGACCCCTAGATGCTTTGTTTTGGGTCGTTTTTAACCTGGATATGGGATGTTGTCTCCTTGACATTTATACCCCATTGCCTTTCTTTTTCATATGTATCATGATGGAAAAACAGGATACAAGTTTTTCCAGTATTTTTTATGCCCATATGAAGAAAAGTATATGCCCCAGCGACGAAAAGTAGGGGGCATAATGTTTTACCCTCATCCGTCTGTCTGTCCCATATCTCTGATAAGCCGTTATTCCAGATAATCATCCCACAAAATTAAAGCTACATTTTTAGTTCGCCTCAACGAAGTTGAGGGGGACTATTGGAGTACCCCAGGCGTCCATGTCCACATTTACGTATATATCTTGGTAACTATGAAGGGTAGGGTCATCAAACTTTGTGTACAGATGCATCTTGGGCTAACTCACAGTCTCCAGGAAAATGAGGTCTCTTTGACCTATATTTTCCGCTTGGCTGGCTTTCATTTAATTTTAAGTCCGAGTTGATATCTCAGTAACTGTACATGGTAGAATCATCTTACCTTGCATGTGCATGCATCTTTGGGGGTAGGTCAGCATCCAGGCAAAATTAGGTCACTTTGACCTATATTTTTCGCATGATTGACTTACATTCAAGTTTAAGTCCTAGTTCAGATCTAAGTAACTGTACATGGTACGATCATCTAACTTTGCATGTGCATGCATCTTTTGGGGTAGGTCAGCATCCAGGCAAAACTTGGTCGCTTTGAGCTATATTTTCCGCATGATTGACTCACATTCAAGTTTACGTCTGAGTTCAGATCTAAGTAACTGTACATGGTACGATCATCTAACTTTGCATGTGCATGCATCTTTTGGGGTAGGTCAGCATCCAGGCAAAATTAGGTCACTTTGACCTATATTTTCTGCATGAGTGACTTACATTCAAGTTTAAGTCCAAGTTCAGATCTAAGTAACTGTACAAAGTCAGCAACAGAATTAATTTTTATAAAGATAATTATGTTGAGCCACATCCTAAGCTGTCTGTTAATAGAATGAAGTCTAAATTGAGAGATCTTGGCAAAAAATATGTGTTTGTACCAGTTGACAAAGCTTCTAACAACGTTTCAATCATTTGAAAGAAATACTACATCGATGTCCAACAAAACGAATTGGACAAGTCTAATACTTTCAATCGCACCAATTGTGATGAACAAACTCTCACCAAACAACATTACAAGGACACAAAAATGCTCAAAGTTCCACCTAAAGATAACACCTTGCCTACTATGTACTGGATTCCTAAGCATCACAAAAACCCGTACAAGCATCGTTTTATTTCGGCATCGAGTAATTGTTCTACTACTAACTTGTCCATCCATTTAACCAGTGCACTTTCTTGTATAAAGGACTTAATTATAAAATATTGTGAAAAAACTTATCAAAACTCTGGTGTCAATTACTTTTGGAGTGTCAAAAAACTCTATTGAAGTTTTAGATAAATTGCAATCAATACAAAAACCAGTTTCATCTATCGACAGTTATGATTTTTCTACACTTTATACAACACTTCCGCATAATCTGATAAAATCTAAATTGGGACAATTGGTTAAATGGTCTTTTAAATTTTCTGGACTGCAGTTTATTTGTTGTAACAAAACGCAAGGATTCTTTTCTAATATCACTTACAACAATCATTCCTCCTGGACGTGTGATGATACGATTAAAGCACTTAATCTTTTGCTTGACAACATTTTTGTTCGTTTTGGCAACATTGTTTATCAACAGGTCATTGGAATTCCCATGGGTACAAATTGTGCACCTCTCATTGCAGATCTTTTTCTTTTCTGTTACGAACGTGACTTCATGAAAAAATTACAAAATGGGACCATACAAAACAGTGATCAACTTATTTCAATTTTCAACGATAACACTATTGACAATCCCCAGTTTTTATACGACCGCAAAAATTTTGCGGTCGTATTATGGTATGG
>MJUU01035074.1:7067-23326 GCA_002080025.1 Modiolus philippinarum
GTTCTATTTTTAGTAACAGCGGCCATGTTGTTTGGTCCTCGGACTAACCGAACACATTTTTTAAACTACATACCCTGGTGATGATCCAGGCCAAGTTTGGTTTCATTTGGCCCAGTAGTTTCAGAGGAGAAGATTTTTGAAGAAAAGTTTACGACGGACGGACGGACGACGGACGGACGACGGACGACGGATGCCAAGTGATGGCAAAAGCTCACCCTGGCTTTAGCCAGGTGAGCTAAAAATGCATAAATTTTAAAAATTTTACAGAAAAAGGGCTATAACTCTAAGATGGTTTTTTCCAATTTTCTTCAATATTGCAGGGCAGATAGATTTCGTCATTCTGAACAATTCTACTCCATGTCAGATTTTTGATATCTGCAACGGTTTGAAGTTATTTGCCAAAAACAGCAATTTACCCCTATGTTCTATTTTTAGTAACAGCGGCCATGTTGGTTGGTCCTCGGACTAACCGAACACATTTTTAAAACTACATACCCTGGTGATGACCCAGGCCAAGTTTGGAGTAAATTGGCCCAGTGGTTTCAGAGGAGAAGATTTTTGAAGAAAAGTTTACGACGGACGGACGACGGACGCCAAGTGATGGCAAAAGCTCACCATGGCATAGCCAGGTGAGCTAAAAATCACAAACTTTGAAATGGACCACCCAATGACAATTGTAATCAAGTTTGGTACCAATTGGCTCAGTAGGTTCAGAGGAGACATTTGAATGCTTTTCCAATAAGGTGCCTATGTTAAAATATGTTCCATGCTGGTGGCCATCTTGGATGAGGTACGAAACGTAAAAAATCACAAACTGTAAAGGCGACCACCCAAGGACTATTGACTAAGTTTGGTTCAGTTTTGCTTGGTAGTTTCAGAGGAGAAGATCTTTGGATGCATTTCCCATAGGGTCCCTATGTTAAAACATTGTTCCCTGCTGGCAGCCATCTTGAATGAGGTATAAACTTAAAAATCATAAACTTTCAAGGGGACCACCTACAGACTATTGTGACCAAGTTTGGTTCTAATTTTCTCAGTAGTTTCAGAGAAGAAGATCTTTGAATACATTTCCCATAGGGTCCTTTGTTAAACTATGTCCCGTGCTGGCCACCATCTTATATATCAGTCAGGGACAACTTAAATAAGTTATCACCAAAATCACTTATATGAGTTACTATAAGATACTGACTTTTTTTAAATAACTTATACCATTATGAAGCAATAACCTATTTGAGCTACTGTTTTGTTAATCAAGGACATTACTCTGTTGTTATTGAAGTGTTTTTTACATTATATTCAGTTTTGTTGAAATTCTTACTTATTGGTCACAGTTAAGTCTATTATTACACATATTTTAAGTAGTTCAAATTGACCTCAATCTAATGATGGCCTTTCTAATTGATTTTGATGAAGCATTTCAAAGATAATTAAGATTTAATTTCCCAAGGGTCCAATCTTTATGGGGGTTGGCCCATGTATTTCCTCTCTTTGCGCATTTATAATTGATAGGTCATTACACAGTTAAGATTCCAAACCATATGAGAAAACTATTGTTTGTTTGAGAAAAATCTTTATCATAAAGAAATTTGTAATCAAAGTTTGACATTTTAAAGAAATCAAGATTTGATAACTTAAATAAGTTATTGCTGAAAATACATGATCACTCAATTCAGTTACACAAAAGTACTTCATTTGATGACTTGAATAGGTTACACCCCTGACTGTATATAATTAGATGAGGTATGAAAATAAAAATCACAAACTTTCAACGGGACTAGCCAAGGACAATTGTTTCCAAAACTGGTTCCTATTGGCTTTTAGTGGTTTCAGGAGAAAAGACCTTGGCTTGCATTTCCCATAGGGTCCCTATGTTAAACTAATATGTTCCATGCTGGCGGCCATCTTGGATGAGGTGCTAACATAAAAATCACAAAGTTTAAAGAGGACCATCCAAGGACTATTGTGACCAAGTTTNCTAAAACAGGAAGCTGATAAAGGAGAGCATTACCAACCCCTTCAAATCAAAAACTCATCACAACAAAGCAACATACCAAATGAATCCCTCTAAAACAGGAAGCTGATAAAGGAGAGCATTGCAAACCCCTTCAAATCAAAAACTTATCACAACAAAGCAACATATCAAATTGCAAAGAAATCCCTTCAAGCAGAGTGAGGAATTTTGTGGCGAAAATTTCCCTATTATGACAACCAGAGGCTCCCAGGAGCCTGTATCGCTCACCTGGCTTTCAGTTGCCACAATCAAGGTAACATTGTAAGTTATGCAGTTGATCTTGAGTTTCTCAAACTTTCGTAGCTCAAACACCTCCAATATCTTGAACTGTTTTAAAAGTCTGATCATGTTTTACTATATTTCTTTGTTGGGCTTTTTTTACCAAAAAGTTCTTGCTAAGGACCACTTTCGACACCAGTTTTGAAGCCGAGATGTCATTTTGTAAATGGCAGTCAACAAACATTTTTCAACTTTGGTTTTGAAGTCGCAACATCAATATCTACTCGGATATAAAATTTCATTGAAATCGGACAATGTAGAATTTTCCCGCCTTTTTTGGCGGCCATTTTAAAAATGGTGGTCAACAAACAATTTTTAACATCAGTTTTTGAAGTTATGACATCAAGACCGATTTGGAAACCAAATGTCATTGAAATCGGACATTGTTGAATTTTCCCGCCTTTTTTGGTGGCCATTTTGAAAATGGCTGTCAACAAACAATTTTCAACACAGGTTTTGAAGTCGCAACATCAATATCTATTTGGAAACCAAATTTCATTGAAATCTGACAATGTTGAATTTTCCCGCCTTTTTTTGGCGGCCATTTTGAAAATAGCGGTCAAGGAACAATTTTCAACATCAGTTTTGAAGTCACCACAGCATGGCAAACATTTCATCAATTTACACTTAACCTTCATCTTCTATAGTTTTGGAAAAAAAGATGAAATATACGAAAATTTTATAAATTCGGTGAAAAAAGGGCAATAACTCCTACAAGGGTTTATGGATTTTCTTCAAAATTTCAGGGTGGGTAGATCTTGATATGCTGAACATTTTTGCAATTTGAAGTTGACCTCTATCTGTTATGGTTTTTCAAATAAAAAATAAAATAAATTAAAATTTTGAAAATTTTACGGAAAAAGGACAATAACTCCAAGACGGGTTTTCAGATTTTCTTCAAAATTGCAGGGCGGGTAGATCTTGCCATGCTGATCATTTTTACCCCCAAGTCAGATTTTCGATATCTGTAACGGTTTTCGCGTTATTTGCAAAATACAGCAATTTACCCCTATGTTCTATTTTTAGTAACAGCAGCCATGCTGTTTGACCCTCAGACTAATCGAACACAATTTTGAAACTGCATACCCTGGTGATGATTCAGGCCAAGTTTGGTTACAATTCACCAGTTTCAGAGGAGAAGATTTTTGAAATTGTTGACGGACGGACGGACGGACGACAGACGATGGACGGACGACGGACGCAAAGTGATGGCAAAAGCTCACTTGGCCTTTTAGGCCAGGTGAGCTAAAAACAGTAAAAAATTCAAAGTCCTGTCAAAAAGAAAGTTGATAACAGAGAGCGCTAAAAATCTCTTACAAAGCATACCAATTTTCGAATGAATACCTTCATGCAGAGAAGAGAATTTTGTGTATGAAAAAATAGGACGGAATGACTGATGGACAGACAAACGGATGGACTTAACTAAAAACTAAAAAATTAATAATGATGCATTACATGATACCCCGCCACGTTTCACAAAATTTCAAAGTTTAAAGAGGCATAACTCTAGATCCCTGTGTACTTCTGAACCAAAAATCATACTTGGCCTGTGTTTTATGGCATTCAACTTACATACCAAATTAGATGACAGTATGTCATTTCATTCACAAGTTATCAGTCGGAAACCCTATAATTTGCAAAATTTCAAAGTTTCAAGGGTATAACTCCAGAACCCCTTGGACCTCTGAACCAAAAAATGGAACTTTGTCTGAGTTTTGTGGTACACAAGTTACATACCAAGTTTGAAGGCAATATATTATTTCATTCACAAGTTATGAGTGGGAAACCCAAAAATTCTCAAAATTTCAAAGTTTCAAGGGGCATAACTCCAGAACCCCTTGGACCTCTGAACCCAAATTCCATCTTGGCCTGTGTTTTGTTATCAACAAGTTACATACCAAGTTTGAAGACAATATATTATTTCATTCACAAGTTATCAGTTGGAAACCCTAAAATTTGCAAAATTTCGAAGTTTAAAGGGGCATAACTCCAGAACCCTTTGGACCTCAGAACCCGAATTTGAACTTGACCTGTGTTTTGTGGTTAACAAATTACATACAAAGTTTGAAAACAAAATATTATTTCATCCAGAAGTTATCAGTCTGAAACCCTAAAATTTGAAAAATTTCAAAGTTTAAAGGGCATAACTCCAGAACGGCTTGGACCTCTGAACCCCAAATCGAACTTGGCCTGAGTTTTGTGGTAAACAAGTCACGTACCAAGTTTGAAGATCTTATGTTATTATGTTCACAAGTTATCAGTCGGAAACCTTCGGGGGACGGACGGACACACAACTGCGGGTATCACATAATACCTCGCCACTTCGTGTGGCGGGGTATAAAAACTACGAGCAAAGCCCACAAATATATGTCCCCTGCTACCCAATTTTTTAGTCCAGAAGTAAAAAAAAAACAACAACAAAAAAAGTCATGTGAAATGAAATTTTCAAATAGCTGGTGCACAATGGCGTTATGCACTGAACATTCTGTGAAAGTTTCATTGAATTTCACCAAGTAGTCTAGGAGGAGTTGTCGCCACAAAGTGTGTATATATAGTGGAAAGAACAACGACTGGATGGACGGACAGACAAATGAAGACACTATATACTGCCTGCTAAAGTGAAGGTATAATAACAATAAATATAACTGTACATGTTTTACATGACATTTTATTATTTTTTGTACGATTTTGCTTAATAGATCTTCATGTTTCCTGTTGATTGAACCATTTTTAGTAATGTGATAATACATGTACAAAATATTTAAGTGAATAGTTTACAATTTCTATATGCCACCATCATAGAGGAAAAAAAATAGAGCATGTAAAAACAGACATGTTAGAAGGGCCCAACAATTTTTATCCTGAAACTTGGAGGAAAAGTAAAATTGAAATATGTTTGGATTCAAGTTCTTTGAGACACACTTATGTGTTGAACAAGTTGATAAATTGTACAGCAAATAGCTAAAAATAGTGTTTTTTTTTTAGTTTTACCACATCATACTTTTTAAAAAGTTACAATATCAGGAATTGGTTCTTTTAGACTCTTTATATCTCTGAAATGGTACCAACTATGTCAGAACTATTGACACAGTCAATAAAGGTATTTTTTCCAAATTAAAAATTGATGGATGTTCCATGGAACACTCGTGTCGCCTGCACTACAAATAAGCCATTTTTGGCTCAGTTTTAAAATAAAAAATTTTAAATTTCAGGTGAACAACTAGATCAGGAGAAAAAACAATCCAGCAAATTTGTTTGGAAAATGATTTATAGTTTTGAAGGAGTTGCAGATTAATAATCTGAATAAGCCGAGTAGGATCAGTGTAGCTTTAAAATCTGTAAAACCCAAAATTTTTAATAATTTGCACAACCAGATATCTTAAACAACATATACTGAAAGTTTGGTTCAAATTTGACTGACAGTTTTGAATGTGTTGCAGAATTACATACCAAATTAACAAATTAGCTATTTCCGCTCAGTTAACCTCTAGAATCTGTAAAATCAAAATTATAAGTATCAGGTGCACATTTAGGTCATGTGAACAATACAACCTGAAAGTTTGGTAGGAATATAAATTTCTGCTTTGAAAGAGTTCCATATTAACAAACCAAAATAAAAAATAAGCTATTTTGGCTCACTGAACCTCTAAAATCTGGGAAAATCAACATTTTTAATATCAGGTGCACAACTACACCATATGAACAAAATGATATTGTCCTCCATGTTAAATTGAAATCTGATTTACAATTGTCATGGAGTTGTACATTAACAAACCAGATTAACACATGAGCTGTTTTGGCTCAATAAACCTCTAAAATCAGTAAAACCAAATTTCTCAGTATCAGGTGCACAACTACACCAGATAACAACAAATCATGCAACATTGGTTGTAAGTGAATTCACAGTTTTGGGGTGCAGATTTAAAACAAGTGAAGACCCTAAAAGATGTCTCGCCCCTCCCTGCTGGGCTCTAAATTGATGTAAAATCTAAGTGAACTAATCAGAAAAGTGAACATACTCACTAGACTGTGAAATTGAGGCCAAGGACAAAAGTCACCTGCCAGACTGACATGTACTACCCAAGACCAACCTACATACCAAATATTATCAACCTACCACTTCTAGTTATTGAGAAATGGACTTAAGCAGAAAAACTTAATGTGGCCACTAGACCGTGAAATTGAGGTCAAGGACAAAAGTCATTTGCCAGACTGATATGTACTAACCAAGACCAAGCTATATAGCAAATATCATTGACCTATGGCTTATAGTTATTGAGAAATAGACTTAAGCAAAAAAACTTAACCTGGGCACTGGACCGTGAAATTGAGGTTAAGGTCAAAAGCCATATGGCAGACTGACATGTACTAACCAAGACCAAGCTATATAGCCAATATCATTGACCTATGGCTTGTAGTTATTGAGAAACAGACTTAAGCAAAAAAACTTAACCTGGGCACTGGACCGTGAAATTGAGGTCAAGGTCAAAAGCCATATGGCAGACTGACATGTACTAACCAAGAGCAAGCTATATACCCAATATCATTGACCTATGGCTTGTAGTTATTGAGAAACAGACTTAAGCAAAAAAACTTAACCTGGGCACTGGACCGTGAAATTGAGTAACCAAAACCAAGCTATATACTCAATATCATTGACCTATGGCTTGTAGTTATTGAGAAACAGACTTAGGCAAAAAAACTTAACCTGGGCACTGGAATAGGTCAAGGTCACATGATTTTGTGTCTGCTAGATAGGGTTCGCTGTAAGCTATCTATGGACCCAATAAAAGAATCCTACATCAAAGGGTTCTATGAAATAACTTGAGTTTACGCTGTCGCCGTCGCCGCTGTCGCCGTCATACTTTGCATGCCTATGTCTCGCGGGCTAGACAAAAACTACAGACAATGAAGTACGAAGAAGGAGGACGAAGGACAACGCAAGATGACAGACAGTAATCCCTATGTGTCGACTCTGCTTACAGCAGGCTGCACAAAAATGGCATCAAATCTGATATAACATTAATCATAAATTAATTATACAATGTATCTCATCAAGTACATGTAGCTGCATAACAGATCTGAAAATAACATATCAACTCCAAACTACAAACCAAATTTTGAACCATTCCCACTTATACATGCCAAGAAATCAATGATTGAAAAAATTGTTAATAATCACACAGACATAGTGTTAACTATAGGGAACCTGCATCTTGATGTGGGCTCAATAACATATATATTAATGGTCATTTATCATACTGGTACATAAAAATTGCAGATTAAAAATTTTAAATACAAAAAATGTTTTTAAAATTTTACTTAGCATTGCATTGGAATGAGAAGTTTTCCTTTATCTACAAATATAAATCATTTTATAAAATTCAGACAAGATGCAACGAGTAAATACAGGGATGTAATTTGGCTACAGGAAGTCCTGCGGAAAAAAACAGATATCAGAAGTAGAACATAATATACAAAAACTGATTCAGAAACAACCTGATCGGCGGAAATCCACAATTCTGCGGAAATATCACATCCATGTAAATAATAATTATTTTATGGATACAACTATCTGATATACCATGTATGTGAGTCACTTTCAGTACTCCAAATTAAGTCGAGCCATATTTAGAAAAAAAAATTAAATTTTTTGTTATACTAAATGTTATGTTTTTTATTTCAGCTTGTTATGTTCTCAGTTCCCGTTTAATATTTTTTACAGATTGATTTTAATTGTCAAGCAGTTCTGGAATCTATTTCCAGATTGTAACATAAGATGATAAAACCCATGCAAAAATTATCTTTTTTTAACCTAAAGCAGATTTTAGAATCATCCGGATGAAATACATTTTGAAAATAAAGAAACTTGTCTTTTTTAATAAATCCATATTATATATTACAATGTCTTTTATACAGTTGCACAGCTCCTGATAAACAAAGGAGCTGCATTTTGTGAGAATTTTTTTTTGTATCATAACAGCTGAAATCTACGTGTATATATGATATTATACATGGAAACATACCACTTTTACTAGAATTTTTGCTTATGAAACAAACTCCTCAAACTTAATACAAAGCAATAGCAGATTGCTCAAATACATTGTATTATGCAACGTTTGATTAAATTGTCTGTTATTCAAAAACAAATAAGGAGTATTGACACTTCCTCATAAACAGATAGCAATGGTCAGGGGAAAATTATTCATTGTGAAACAATTCCATAGTTTTTTTTTACAATTGGAAGAGTTAAGGTTTGGAGTTCTATTATTCACAAATTTTTAAAATAATCAAGCCAAAAAATTGTAAACATAGTTTTCATATTAAAGTATTTGAATGGCCAGATTTACTCCCTGACTTTTACATTTTTGTGAAAATAAAGTACAATTTTCAAAATAAATTAAACAAAAAGAAAAAATAAATTTCAGTTTGATGTTTCAGTATCCTGTGGTTGTGCTATATGAATTTCCTCTCCTAGCGCTGTTAACAATTCACGTCTATATTCATCAAAGTCTCCATCAATTTCATTTATTGTCTGATCTTCCACGACCCACAACTGACATTCAGTTTCTCTTATTAATCTCTCATCGTGGCTCACAATGACAACACCTAGAAAATTTTAAAAGTAAAATGATATGTTATACTAATCCTGTAAATCGTAAAAAAAGTGTGAGTATCATTAACGCATAAGGGAGATAACTACAGTTTTGTTTTTGTTTTTTTTCTAATGTGTGCATATTTTTCAGTTTTCATTTTTACAATGTACAGATTACATTTAATGCAGTTTGTTTATTTTCCACTTGATCTGTCCTTTTGACATTCTATGCGGTTTGTATATTTACTACTCCTTAAAAAAAAATTTTATGCTTCACTTTCAATTTTGTGTCTGCTTATTCTGATTATTTCTACAGAAATAATCTTCTTCAGATAATGTTCTAATTCCTGTGTGAATTTGTCATATTTATGTATACAGTTAAGCCTGAACAAACCAATAACCAGTGTAAGCCAAGTCACATATTTAGTCTATTAATTCATTCTATAAATTGAAATTATGTAACATGAAATTATGTAACATGAAGATTGTTGATTGGTATTTTGTTATATTATATACTCATTTAAATATCTATAATCTAATTTGTTCAAATCATGTCGAATGACATTTGAGATTTCGCTGGGTCAACCGGTTAGCATTGGATCTCATAGGAAGGTCAACCAGTGAACAAAAAAATTTGATATAACAGTTATCACCCTAGATAGTGTGTTACCCAAGGGTTTCTCTCCCTTCAAAATTAAGGTCACCCTCTAGCAACCTCTCGAGGAGAAAAAAACACTGGGTCACACAATATCTAGGGTGGTAATTGTATAATCATACTGCAGGGATCCTGATAAAAAATATTAACTTATCAATAAACACTTCTGGCTTGATGAGCTATCATTGTATACATGTACTTTCATGTTGCACTTTTATTGAACAATCATATTCAAGAATTCAAATGGGTATTTTTTTTTCTCTTTTTCTGCTATGTTGAATTGACAAAATCATATGTACTTTTTTTGTTGCTGTTTTGTTTAATACTTGTTACTGTTTTATTTTTATATATCTCCTATGAAAAATAATTCAATCATCAGAGTGATTGTATTTAGACAGGTTTCACTATATATGTATTACCTCCTTCAAAAGCATTAATGGCATCAGCTAAGGCATCATTGGACTCTATATCTAAATTATTTGTAGGTTCATCCTGAAATAAAAATAACTTTTGTATACATAATTATTTAATTGTTTTCAAAGAGTTTTTGAACATATATTGTACTTGTATCACAAGTAAAAACAAACTCAGACTGTATTCTTTGCATCTGGAAACTTTGAGTACATTGGACACATTTTTATCGAAAAACCTTGCATGACAGCAGAAGATATTAGGCAGGTATGTAACCTGATTTTTGTAATATTATCAGATTGTGTCTTGTCCTTGTAATTGTATTAAAGTGACCTTTACCCTATTATAATTACATTAATTCTGCTTCGTATGGAAATCCCCATATTTGATTGGTTACTAGTACTTCTGATCATTTCTATAACTGTGTTTAATCAGTCAATAAAACTACAGCAGCATGTGACTCCTTGACAACGACAAAAGTAAACAAAGACAGCGGATTAATCGAAACTGAGAAATGGCACACTAACCACGAATTTCATAAGTTATTCTGCGTGATCATTTGCATTCCATTTACAGAATGTAATTATAAGTATTGAATGAAATATTTTGTAGTTTTATTGTCATGTAAAAGCTTGGACCGTAGCATTTTTAGTCTAGGACGACATGTATGACAAATTTACTACAAATTTTTTCACAAAACAAATTTTCTCATAAAATTGTCTTAAGGTCAATACTGCATTGTTTGCATAAATCTTTAAAAATATATAAATGACATTCAATTGCTTACTTGCACATTATTTGTTATTTTTTATATAAATTCAGTTGTACTTAAAGTTTTCTTTAATATTAAGTTTAATTATACATGTATGTTTAAGTTTCTGACATTAAAAGATAACCTGCCAAAAAGACCATTTTAATGAAACTACATGTATAAACAAACAAAAACACTCTCTATTTGAGAGGCCTAAAGGGGATTAGGTCAGTGTACGATTTACAAAAAAAAGAAAAATTGTCATGTGCATTGTACAATTCAGTGTTTTTGTAGGTTTGTACTTAAAATAATAAAGGTCTTGTACCATGTACGAAAAATGAAAATGGCTGTGTATGTTGTACGAAAATAGCCCTTTACCACCCTCTCTATAAGTGTGGACTTGCTGGTGATAATCTGATTTATATCTGTGTGAAAAGGAGTTTTTTTCAAAGTTCTGTATTTAAATATGTAACACTTTATTGTATAGTGAAAAGGTCAGGGTTAAAGTAGTCTCAATCACTTATCGTCCATTATCAAAAACTTTGTTAACTGACTATCTAAAATATACATACCAAAATTAGTACATCTGGTTGTCTGCTACGTAAATCTGCCAAAGCCACTCTTGCTTTTTGTCCACCTGACAAATCTCTGATCTTTATAGTATGAGCATGACTGGCTAGACCAAATCGTCCTAACATTTTCCTGGCATCTTGATATTGGATGTTGAACAATCTCTGAAATTTATCAAAATTGTATACAATAATTGGCAACAAGACACAATTCCTTTTTTTGATTATGAAATCAATTACCTTTAAATCATTTGTGAAACAAAATATGTGGTGATAAATATTTGCATATGACCTAAAGACACATTATTCAAATCAGTGACAAGTCAAAGTAACATGTGACATTATGATTATAATATACATGTACATGTAGTTTAGCATTTCATTGCAAATATTCAGTTGCAATCATTGATATATTTATAGTAATTCCTTAAAATATGGTTTTTTCACCATTTAAACAGTATTTCCATATATTTACCAAAATTATCATTTGGAGAAGTAACTAAGACAATGCTAAAATTTTTATAAACCTTAATTTAGGAAATACTGTTGTTGTCATAATTTATTGCATTTTTAACACAAGTAGGCATATTCATGGTATTTTAGCCATTGCTATTACTCAGGCTAAAATAATTATGAATATATTGACTATCCATGTTAAAACTACAATAAGGGATAGCTTGCATGAATTATTTATGAAATCTAGAATTTAGTATTCCCGGTTTTTGTAGGCTGGGACCATATGACATTTAGATGGGTTATAAAATTACTCATTAAAATCTAAATGGCACTAGGGTGCACAAGCCGAGTTGCAAATATTCTGTGACCAAATTAATGTGAAAGACCCAAATATTTCTAAAATTGTCTATTTATTATCTTTCCTAGTACCTACGATCCAAAATTCTAAGAATTCAAGAAGGTCTATTTTCTAGTTTCATGCCTTGACATTTCAATATATAAATCTATTTTTAGTCACTGAGACCTTCACTGACCTTGACCTTTGAGCTACTTTCTCAAAATTCATAGTGTTCATCCCCTCCTGGTATCCAACAATATACATGTATACAAGTTTCATTTCAATTGGATGTAAACTTTTTGAGTTATCATCTACAAACTAAATTTTTCTGAAAGTTGCAGTGTATTTTGGGTCAATGTGACCTTGACCTTTCACCTCCTTTCTCCAAAATGAATAGGGTTCCTCCCCTCCTGGTATCCAACAACATATCCAAGCTTCATTTCAATTTGGATGTAAACTTTTTGAGTTGTCATCCGGAAACCAAATTTTTCTAAAATTTTCAGTCTATTTTTAGTTACCGTGACCTTGACCTTTGACCTACTTTCTCCAAAATCGATAGGGTTCCTCCCCTCCTAATACTCAACAATATTTCCAAGTTTAATTTTAATAGGATGTAAACTTTTTGAGTTATCATCCGGAAACCAGATTTTTCTGAAATTTTCCGTCTATTTTCCGTCTGTGTGACCTTGACCTTTGACCTACTTTCTCCAAAATCAATAGGTTTCCTCCCCTCCTGATATCCAACAACATATCCAAGTTTCAATTTGATTGAATGTTAACTTTTTGAGTTATCATCACGAAACCAAATTTTTCTGAAATTTCTGTCTTTTTTCGGTCACTGTGACCTTGACCTTTGACCTACTTTCTCCAAAATCAAAGGGGTTCCTCCCCTTCTGGTACCAAACAATATGTCCAAGTTTCATTTCAACTGGATGTAAACTTTTTGAGTTATCATCCAGACACCAATTTTTGACGCCGCCCGCCCGCCCGCCCGCATCTTCGCTAGCCAAGGGTTACGATCCGCTCCTCTCCTGTTCACCCTTGGCGGATTGAGCCACAATTTGTGAAACATCAGTTTTAAATTATCTCCCTTTCAAGTAAGAGTTTCAGTATGATTTATTGTTATAATTAAAGATTATTTATTGCATCTAATAATACAACAATTCACAATATATTGAACTACAAGAAAATAACTCTTCAAAAGTAAAGAAAGATTACAAAATCGTGGAAATTTTGCAAAATAGAAAAATCACGAAACACCATATTTAAAGTTTTATTGTTACGATATATATCTAAAATCTGACTGTAAGCTAATTGATTGGCTGCAGCTAAGGTTTACTGCAGCCAATCAAAAACGTGGATTTGAGACTACAGAAATCCAGCTTGATCTGCCAAGGGTGCAGATGAGAGGAGCGAATCATAACCCTTTGCTAGCGAAGATGGCCCGCCCACCCACAACACCAAACCAATAGCCGAGTTCAACTTCGTTGAAACTTGGCTAAAAATAGAACAAAGGTTATTTAGAACACTCTGTGATTTATTTATTAGTATATTTTTTATTCAAATGACAAATGATTCATATTTATTCCATAGTTGCAATGTTGTAAGAAGCAAAGCAGCATAAATGCCTTCCTTCAAAACCTCGACCTGGAGTTGATCGCAGCTTATGAAAAGATTGAATATGCATATAGTATGCATATACATGTATTATTTATATATACCTGTAAATATTCCACAGGAGATTCATCTAAATTTAACTGATCTGCAGAATGCTGGTTGTATTTTCCTATTCTCTGAAAACAAAAATAAATATCTGAAATAAAGTCTCTTATCGTATTCCTTCCTCAGTAAAATATTGTGTCTTTTCTTATATAACATCCTTGTAACAGGACCTGCAAATATGGTCACATAAGATGACCTCAAGAATAGTGAGCTTTATGTCAAAATTGTTTTGGTACGCAAGTCCGTATGTCTGTTAATACACTTGTATTTAAATTACATGAAATTTTGAAATCAATGTGCTGATTTGTAACTGGTTAATTCCATTCAGTTATGTAGAAATATATCAATCAACATTTCTGTGGAGGATGAAGACCACAGTTCTCAATTTTACATTTTATTTCTGTTTTGGTGTAGTTATTCATGAGAAAATTCCTATGTAAATATAATCCAAAAGACTACAGCACTAACAGCCACCATCAACCCACCCTATCCACCTCATCTCTGTATTATTTTAATAATGCTTTGTAAATATTTATTTGCTCTATTTATTTTCTGTATTTTTATTGGCAACAAATAATAACTACAGTAGAACTTTGATGGCTTAAACTGAAATAGTTTGCACACCACAGATGTCTAGAACCCATTTTATGGTCTGTTTATTTAAGTTTAAACATATTTCGACCTGGAGAGCTTCAAACACCTCTCTAGCTAAAACTGTTTTCCTGGTACGTTTGGATGTTCGAGCAATTGAATTTGAAGTTCGACTGTATATGTATGAATATTTTTCTCATTATTTTCATATTCCAAGCTTCCATGGGCAAAGAGTAGCAGTGGTATAAATGTACATACAGAATTGATTAGCATCTGTTGGTGAATTCTTGCTACTCATGTGGTTTTCTTGAAATTAACCTTTTGCTTATTGTTGAAGATAATATGATAACTTCATTACGAAGAACAGCCATAAAAATATTGTTCCATTGTTTTGAATTTCTATGTACTCATTGGAATTTTTTTCAACTATATATATATTACATATCCATATTTTAATCATGCCTTAGGTGCAGATTTTTTATTCCAATAAAGATTTCATCACATTTTTGTAACAATCAGAGGCACAAACAAAGTTAGATCATGTAATCAATTATTTCTTATTCGATGCAGAGTTTTTATTACTTTTAATATCTAACCAGACAGTCTGATGCTGTCTTTTAAGCAACAAGGCAGGACATACATTTATTATATAGATAGCTGTGATTTATCGAGTTTTCTCAGTTAAATAAATGTCATATTGTCACCGGTGAAAATAAAGATGAAGCGACGTCACAATATCTCTCCAATGTCGTTGTCAAGTAAACAACTGGCGTATTGAAATGAAAATAAAGGGCTACGCCGAGCGCAGCATGATACGACTGCAGCATGTCGACCACTGAAATTTGAATAAGTGTAATTTAAATGTGAATAAGGACACAGTTAAGAGTTTGACACAATAACAAGATGGACACAATAAGGAGCTGGACACAAACTTAGGAACATTCAAATTAGCTCTTTTGATCCCTGAAAACTCCAAAATTGTAAGATTTAAGCAAAACTGTTAACATACTACTGACAGCATATATCAAGATGAATCCAAAGAAAAAAATCGCCATCAAAATCCGATTAAAAATAACGACTTAATTTATTTTCAAAAATTGCAAGTTCGGCTCCTTTGACCTCTTATAGTTTGGAAACAGCAAGAGATATGCCAAATCTATTGACATATTACCATAAGCTTACAACAAGAGGAATCTAAAGAAAAAAATCCCATCAAAATCGGATGAAAAATAAAAATTTTATGTAATCTGCATGTTTGCAATTTTGGCCCCATTTGGCCCCTAAAAGCTCGGAAAGGAAACAAGTTACCAAAAATCTGATGGTGCAACACTGTATAAATTTTTCATTTAGAATCCATTGCAAAAAACTGCATCAAAATCGGACTAATAATAACAAGAACTGTCGCCGAATGGCAGCCAAAGATACCCCCCGCTAATTGAATCCTGAATCGATAAGGTAAGTGCAAAATTAAGTTGGTGTGGACACAATACAGGTGTGGACACAGTACAAGTATGGACACAGTACAAGTATGGACACAATACAAGTATGGACACAATGATATAATCTTCAAGAAAAAACTTTTCCAAAGGGTTCCAATGAAAACACTGTCTAAATCAGACAAATATNAGATTCGTCATTTTGTAAATGGCGGCCATCCAACAATTTTCAACATCAGTTTTGAAGTCGCAACATCAATATCTATTTGGACAAAAAATTGAAATTTCTCGCCTGTTTTGGTGGCCATTTTGAAAATGGCAGTCAACAAATAATTTTTAACATTAGTTTTAAAGTTGCGACATCAATACCTATTTAGAAACCAAATTTTATTGAAATCAGACAATATTGAATTTTCCCGCCTTTTTAGCGGCCATTTTGAAAATGG
>MJUU01035074.1:51072-70429 GCA_002080025.1 Modiolus philippinarum
AAGGGGACCCATTTTAAATTCTGTGGAATCAACCCTGGTAATAATCAGAGCTGTTTAACTAGATTGAGTCAAGTCAGTATTACAGCAGTGGGAATACAATATGGAGCAATGTCTCCATTTATGGTAGCACTACAGAAATGTCAGTTCCTGACTTTGAATGTCAGCAATTTTGTTATCAGTAAAGATAAAACGACAAAGGAAGTATCAAATGAAAGGAAATTTTTAAATGATAAACTTTTGAGCAAAACACATTATTTTTATACAATGTATACCTTAATATCAAGCTGATTTTCAAGAACAGCAGCCTTTGAGGATTTTTCTGCTTGTGACACCGAGAAATTGGAAGTTGATTCAGGGTCCAAACTTTCCAGCTGTTTTTCATATTCCATCTGAAAAATTCAATTAAAATAAGATAAAAGAAAGTTTTCTCTTTGCATGTGTCTAAACTAAAGAAATACATGTATATTGGTTAATGGTGCATGTATGTTGAAAGAAGAAGCTTTTACCTAAACTTAAATTTAGCCGTTAAATGAGTCATACTTATTTCTATCAGACCTGTTTACCCCATATCGATGGCCTCAGTAGTATTTTTACCAAGTTGTCAGTAGTTTTGCAATGTTCTCAGTAGTTTTCAAGAAAAATAACATGTACTCTTTTTTACTTGAAATAGACTGTTTTTCATAAGTGCTTTTTCACTGTATGTCAGTACATTTACTTTCTTATCTTTGTTTCAGTTCCTGTTTACAACTTAATCAGTGGTGTTCTAGCAAATCATACATGGGACCGGGGGGAGGCATTTTCAAAAGCTGCAATAAGTGGGTACTATTATTCAAGTCAGAATTCATGAGCAAATAAAAAAAAATCTAATTTTGCATCTATGAGTGGTTATGACAACTTTTAAGTAAATTCCCCTATCCAATGTATGTTTTGCTGGAACCGCCCTCATCAACTTCTATTGTTAGTATGATTTACTGGCAACTACCAAATTTATAAAGAATTTACAAATAAGGAATCACACAATGTAAAAACACATTTTCACATAGTGATGAAAATTAATAAACATCTATATTAAAGTTCTTTTTAACTAAATTTCAAATTGAAAAAAAAAAACACTGAAGAAATATTATAAACTGAGACATACAAAATGACTGGACAGGTTTATGACTGGGCTTTTAACTATTTATCTCCGTCTGTGACAGTCATCTTTTCCTCCATGTCGATACGATACGAGAAATCTCCATCACAAATGTGGCAAGAGAAATGGGTTTGGCTCTTTTTTGATGACCCGAAACATGGAAAATATTCCCTGCAGGACTCATTAATACTCGACAAGCTTCTGTTCTCTTATTAGCCTTAGGGGAAGCCGGGAAAAAATATTGTCGTCTGGACCCCCTTCCACTTGGCAGAAGCCATGCTTTCATATTTTGACAAAGTCTTTCGGACGCTTTACATCAAACAAATCAGATCATTGCATTCAAGCGCTTTGAAGACTTCACATGGTATATCTATTTTCAAGATTTTAATAAATCAAAGTGCTGATAGCACTAATGGAACGATTGGACTCTATGTTTCTTTAAAACAATATTTACAAATTTACCAAACAGAATCCAGTCAAAGTTTGTTTTAACATCCCAACCAATGATTGGTCTACTTAGGACTAATCTCTACTGCAGGAAACAATTTATGAAATGTATTATATGTTAAGTCAGTTATAGAAGATTATTAAATGTGTTTTCAGTGATTTTTCTAGCGCTCGTCACTTTCGTATTTTACGAAACAGTTTTCAAAATGACGAAAGTTTTCTGAACCACTTTCGTCACTTAAAATTTGTCATTGTAAACTTTTTCTCCTTAAAATATTAAGATATTATATTCGGTGTCATATTTATGACAAGTTTACAACCCCAAGCCAATTAATTACAAAGGTGATGTTGTTACAGGTAAATTGCTAATCCGATAATTATACAGGTAATTAACCATACAGTACATGTAGTTGTCAAATCACCAATCAGGTACAATCATTAAATATAATTTAATTACCAGGAAGCCATGAAATGATAATATTTCAAGTTATCATTTAAAGTTAAAGTTTTAATTTCAACAGAATAGGTATTTTGCCGGTCCTACTTTCGTTTCTATCCACAACATTCCGATTGCGCATGTGCATATATAAACGGCTTACAACATGTACAAGATACAGATAAATTACTCCCTATATATAAGACCAATGTTTTTTAAGTTTGTCTCAGTCCCAATTTGAATTAAATTAATTTCCAGCAAAATCTGTTGATTTATGCAGCCTTTCCAATTTTATTTTGATTGAAATACCAGTACATAGTCGTTTCCGACTTTGTTCAAAATTACAACTTCTTTGTGATTTCCTCTCAACTTGCATTTTGCCATTGAAGAGAATTCAAACTAAATTTTGACTTAAAATATAACCTCTGATGATAAACATAAAATTTTATTGCAAAGAATTGCTTGCATAAGCTCAACACCAAAGCAGAAGACTTTAAATCATACATGTACGTTGCTATGATACACAGCACAGAGCATTAAGGAAAAGGGGGAGGGGATACTTGTACTTGATTTCACCTGTAAAAAAATTACTATAATTGGATTTATATTCCCAATTAATTTCATTATCAAAAGTTAATGTTCAAATAAAAACTAATTATTAGAAGGAGCTCAAAGATCTCAAAAGTTACATGATCTGAAATGTTCCTATGATATACATATATATCTTTTGTACTATAAAAGTCTTTATCTTTAAAACATAGAGCTTTGAAGAGTGACTGTCGCTCTCTGCAAAAGTGACTAAAGCTTTCAAAATCCTAGAATAAACCCTGGTTTTAATATATAGCCCGTGTTAAACTACTTGCCATTTTGTTCCATAATCTAAAAGATATATAAATGAGTACCAACTTGGGACTAGTGTGACCACAGGTCTTAGGTTACCACGATTTAAAAATAAAATCCAAAATTAAGACAACAATAGCTCATAAATAGACACTAGAATTGATTATTCAGATTATTATTGAAAAATAACATATCAAACAATATAAAATAGCACCAATTTCGCAACCGGTTTTTATAGTGTTAGAACATAGAATAGATACCTATAGTTATTGTTATTTGTGGGAAAATATCACTCTGGCATTTCACCCATAAAAGCTGCATGCGTAGTTTTTCTCTACAAAGATCAAACATTTATCCCATCCAGTTTGAACCACAGAATGTGTTGCACTTTAACTGATGCCTGAATACATGTGCAAAGAAAGCTGTCTTTCAGAGCAACCAGTAATTTGGATTTGCAAAGTATTCAAAATAAATGAAGTCATCTGCAAGATAAGACAAGTTCCACTGTCTTAAAATTTTCCAATAAAGCACCTATCTTGCAGCCACTTTATGTATAAAATCAAACAAACAAAAAATCAATCCAAAAGAAAAAAAAACAAAACCAAAACAAAAAACTAAACAAACTGAAGAATAAGTAAAAATGCTTTGTCTTTTATTAGAAGAGCAGAATTTAAAATCAGCAGGTAGTACTATTGATGAGACAATTGTCCTTATTTTTCTATCTTTGAAAATCAGTCAAAATAATCAAACAAACAAAAACAAATCTTAAAATGAAAAAAATACTAATAGTTGTCTTTTAATAGTTGAGCAAAAGTTTTAGTCATCGGGTAATTGCTTTTGATTAGGAAACAATCTTTATTATAATTTTCAAATCAGTAAGTTTACACATATATGACCCTTATTGATACCCCAATCCACAATCTATTTATAGACTAAGTAAACGGACGTAAACAGCTGATTGAAAATACACATTGCTGTGTTGAAAATACGCATTTCTCTGTTTAATTCTAAGTAGAAAGTCAAAATCATTCTGCCAGTTTTAATCACTGCATTTGTGATGTTTAATAATTAATATGCATATAAGTTAAGAAGTAATGTATTCAGCTGGTCTGCCAACACGTGTCGACAGGAAGCAATCAACCATGTAAACTAAATGACCGATAATTGACCACTTGTTTATAAAATCAACAACAGACTGTCACACATATTCAGTTTTAACAATCTTTATAACTGAGATAGGTATCACTTTCAAATTAATTACTTTAATCAAGTTATAACAATATTCCTGTCCAGTGGTATGCAATTTATATCCACCTGTTGATATGTCAACAAATAAATTACTCCGCGAAAAACCTGAAGTGAATTGCGAACTATATTCCAGCGTATGTAATATAAAAGGTAGCGAGTAGGCAAGAAACTTCCGGTCATCCGGGTTTGGTTGTTAGTGACATGGAAACGATTGTCCCAATCGTTCCAAAAACGAATTTTCGCTCAAGAATCAACGATCGTAGTAGTTTTAACACAACAAATCGTAGATCGTATTTTTCAGCCGATTTCCGTAGAAACTACAGCGAAATCGTAGATGTTAACACCTCTGTGAATATTTGCAAGTAATTATCTGTATAACCCTCCTTGAAGTGCACTTGCTACCACTATTCTGGGACTTTCTGGTGCAATTACATATTGTAAACCAACTTATTTGTGCAGATATTTTCTTTCGCGTTTGGTCACGCCTTGTGAATTTCGTGGGGACTTTTCGCAATATTTTTTTTCTGTTGATGCATATGTTTAAGAGTAAGTAATATTCACAATGATTTATTTTTCTGGATATTTTCATGTTCATGCTATATGAATGCATTAGCTTAAGAGAGGGGCAGATTTTCTAAATTGTTAGCATGATATGGAGGCCCACTCCAAAACTGCAGTGTGAGAAAACATAAATTTTCAGAATTTCGTGAATTGTTCACATTTGCAAACTATTGATGTAACTATATGAAACTAAATTTGAAATCATTCCCTCTGATACACATTGAGAAAATTTGTTATATAATGAAACACTCAACTATTCACAAACATGTACATGAACTTGTAAATTGATTGACATGAAAACTGCTTGCCTAAAACAATAATTACCAAGCTTTTGATAAATCTCTATCTCAAATAATTTTAAGTGATACAAGCAAAGAAATACTTAATTATTAACACAACAAAATACAGTATAAGTGGTTATTTTCACGATACTTTATTTTCGCTTTAATCATGGTCATGATGAAAGACCGAAAATTACAAACCACGAAATATAATTTAAATGAGACTTTACATAGTAAATGGTAATGAATCATTGAATTTTTCTATTCGCAAAAATAAAATAAAAACATTTTGAAAGAAATCACGAAATCTGTGTCCCGTGAAAAAAACAACACTTTTACGGTATAGGCAAATATGAAAGTCACTAGATATGCTTACAAATAGCTATGCACTCAAACTCTACCCATCCAAGCTTCAAACTCTGTATAAATCATTCCAATTAATTATTAACAACAATTTGGGGAAAGACATTAGGTCACCTGCATTTCAGTGAAAACTTACCCTCTTTTTCAATTTCTTCAGTTCTTTTTTACTCATTTTCTTTACTTCTTGATCTGAAAAAGAGAATAAATGCAGAAAGCTATTACAAGTAAATTCCTACAGAAAGATCAGAATTTCATCAACAGTACATCATTTGAAATTTCCAAGGGAGCGGCCAGTCATTTATCTGATGATTACTAGTGACGAGATCTAAATAAAGCACAGTTATTGAATTTGGAATGCATTCTAACTGTTTATTTCTTATTTTTGTCTCATATATTCATGAAAATACAAGGAAGAAGACTATAAAGAGACTAATTCTGTCTTTTACATTAGGTATG
Organism: Modiolus philippinarum; assembly: GCA_002080025.1. NCBI lineage: Eukaryota > Metazoa > Mollusca > Bivalvia > Mytilida > Modiolidae > Modiolus > Modiolus philippinarum. The sequence goes on from MJUU01035074.1 coordinate 56,840, forward strand.
TGATGGCCTGTCACCACCAATCAAATTGTACATTACATAAAAGTGTCACTAGAATTCAATTGAGATTTTTAGTACCTAGACCCTACTTAATAATGTACAAAACTTCAATATCTTAAACAAAACAAAGACAAACACTGTTTATAATGCTACTTGAGTAAGCGAAGTTTGACTATTTTACCTTTGACCTCTTCAGCCTCATCCACACCATTTTCATTCTCTTCCTCCTGAGCTCTCATATAGGCTGCATCTCTATCAACTTCCACAGGAGAACTTCTTTCTTCTGATTTTTTTACTTCTTTCTTTTCAACCGTTACAAACTGTATCTGAAAAGACAGACTATCAATGTAAAGTCTTCCACCATAAAAAAAACTCCTAATACAGTGAAAGACAATTTAACCGATCATTTAGCAATATCTATCATACAGCGCCTAAATATAGCAACATGTTAAAACTAAAACCCAAGTAACTCTATTACACAGTGATAACTAGTAAAACAGAAATCTGAGTAATTCTATCATACAGCGTCACCTGGTTAACCAAAATCTGAAAGTGAAACCTGGATCACCAAAAATGCAAGAAATACCGAAGTTGCATAAAAACAGTAAANCTAAAACCTGTGTATCATACAGTGAAACCTTGTTAAACCAGAACCTGAGCACTTCCATCATAAAGTAAAACCTGCTTAAACTAAAACCAGAGTAATTCTACCATACAGTGAAACAGGGTTGACCCAAAATTTGAGCAATTCTAGCATATAGTGATACTTGGTTAAATGGATCATAGAGTGGTAAAATCAAAGTGAGTAATTCTATACAGTGAAATTGATCCCTTAATAACCAGAATAACTCTTTCACACATTTTAATCCATTTAAATAGAACACAAACTCTGTCATACAGTGTAACTTGTTTAGACTTCACCCTCGGTAACACTCTAGAGGGGGAGTCGGCCCTTTTTCGGGATGTCGGAATTAGATGTTTTAAAGCTAAGGATTTCGGGATTTTTATGATTTAATCCCAGGATTTCGGGAAATAAATTCACTGGGAATCAGGATTTCATCAGTCTGAAGTTTCTTTGTAGTTCGGGATTTCTGGATTTAGAAAAAATAAAGTCAGAATTCCGGGATGAGACCTCCTCCGGCTCCCCCTCTAATAGAGTGCAACCTATTTAAATTCAGCGCTGATATTACATAGTACACACTAGATGTTGGCTGTCATCACAATTTAAAACTTAGACTTAAATCAACGTAACACTTGTAATCCCCACTCATTAATACAGATGTTAAAATCAATTTTGTCATTAAAATCCTACACAAATTCTTCAATATAGAAGATTTGCAGAAAAGTACATTTTCAAATATACATGTATGTGAAATAAAAGCAATCCATCCATCAACACCTGATCATAATACTAGGGTACAAAGGGAAATTAAATGTGTGCATGATGTAAATATTTAGCAAATAAATAGTGTTGCAATAGAAATTCTGATCTGCTCTGGTCTCCCGTTTTGATATGTTCATCATGGTCATCATTGAAATAAATATATACTGGGGAGAAAACTGATTTGCCCAAGTACCAGTTCTTTTCACTTTAATTAAAGAATTTCCACATGTTTGCTTCATATGATCTGATATCAAATAAAATAAAATACGGACTCACCATATCATGGACCCACAGGGGGCAATGACACAAAACACACATGATTAAAAACATACATACAAACATACATACATACTAGGTTGAGCAAAATCAAACAGACTGAATAAAAAAATTAATATGCGTTATAACAAATGTGATGAACTGAACTGGAACAGATTTTGGTAGCAATTAATTACTTCTGGTTCTTTGTCTTCCTCTTCATTGTCATTTTCTTCAGCTGCCATTAACTCTGCTAGTTTCTTTAACTTTGATGACTTTCCCTGAAATAAAAACACAACACTGCCATGACTGTTTTTCATTTTTTGTTCCTGATACTGTACATGAACATTTTTTGGTTTTGCTGTATTCAAAGCTAGAGTGACAATAAATCTACATTGTAGGCTTAAAATGTACATGCATTTAAAGGAACCAAATTCTTTTAAGCACCATGCCTTTGACATTTTAATCACACTTTGAACTAGGAAATACATATATTATATAACAAAGAAAATAAATGTACTATTATGTAACAAAAGCATTCACTGAAATCTGGACCATTTAATTCAAATATTCCAAACACTGTCCAAGGCAATATCAAAGAAAAGTACTAGTATGAATGTCTTCTTATTGGAGACATACTTTTTCCAGGCAAAATGATAATCATGATAATGACCAGAAACCATATATAACATGCATAAGGCCACATCAAATTAATGAATAGATTCTCAAGCCCACCCGCCCCATTTTTCTCAGCTCTTTTTTTTTTTACATTCAATTATAAAGAAATTTTCTTTAAATTCCTATCACTATTAGTGAAAATAAAATTAAACCCTCCTACCACCCCAGATTTTTTGTTACAGGTGGATGAGAATCTACACATTAACTTGATAGGGCCTAATATACCGGTACAAATTTTGACCATTAAAAGGAAGAGAAGGGTTGTTAAAACTAAAGAAGAAAATAATTTTGATAGTCTTTTTATTATTTGCCACAAGAAAAATTCAACTGTGTATAGATGTACCTTATTCACACCCTGGAAAGTTGAACATATATACATTTGCTTATGTTTTGAGTGTTATATCTATGATGTTTTTGATTGTGTATCATTTCTTTGGTAATCACTCTTCTAGTGTTTTCATATTTGCAATGTCTTTGGCTGCTGAAAATATAATTATTGGCAAACTTATTGCTGAGTTTGAGACAATTATTGCCATAAAAAGCTGCCGTTGTCAAACTTTAAAATATTGTGGTACATAATTTTTGGACTTCTGTTGTTTCCATCATAGACAGACTGCAACAGGCACGGTGGAAAAATCCCCTCTGTGCCTGTTGCATTCTGTTCTCTATGTGAATGCGCTTTTTATCCAAATGCACCGGGTATGCTTAATATTACTCAATTTTTAATAGTATGAAGTGCATCTGCAGTAGACATGCATAAATATTAGTGATGGCGAAATTCAAATTTCTTTTACAGGACATTCGGGCTAGTTACCATGATGGATTAACCAGACCGAACAAATATTTACCAAACTGAATATTTTTAAGCAACACCAAAATTTTGAACCTTACAGAAGAAGTAAATACAAGGAAACATAAGATAATTGTTTTTCAATGTTTTCTTACATGCATCTCCCAAGAAAAACTTATTGTCAGTTCGCTTCCTCATCCACAAATTCCTCATCATCTTCACCAAAATACAAAACAATATATTTCAGTAGAGACAAATGAAATGTAATAGTATTTAGCTTCCTCTCTGGATGATGTTCTTCATATTTTTGTTGTCGTTCCTTGTTATTTTTTTTTTGCTCACTGACACTGTCTGAAGGGTTTTCCAAGGATTTTTCTTGGAACTTTAATGTATATTTGGGATTTTTTTTATCAACAAAGATGAATTTTGTAAAATTGTATAATCATGAAAATCAATTCAATTGTATCAATATGTTAATGTTTTTATCACTTGACACATTCATTTATTTGACTTGCATTTTTTTTAATTATGAAAAAGTTTATGATAACACCAGAAGCATAGCTACATTGTATTATCATCTTATCACGATTAAATATTCTAGTTTCAACCTTTCAGCTGCACAATTTGAAAGAAATGTGCACTGAAAATTTTCAGATTGGCCTGCAGAAAGTGTAAGATTACAACATCCGGAAAGGTTTTATTCAGATCCGTTTCCGAATTTCATAGAACCGGAAGTCGCCATTTGCAATTTTGTAGACAAACAAAAGACTGATTTTACTTGATTTTGGCTGTTCTGCCATGAATATTTACACAAAATATAAGCAGTACTTCGATTTAATGCAAGCTCAAAATGTTTTTCTGTAAATAAAGTGTCAGTACTTATGAGCTTTTGATCTTGGAACATTGACCACGAATTTTCATTCCGGAAGTGTAAACAATAAAATCCCAAGGATTTAGACTTGAAATTATTGGACAGTCGGACCGACAACAGTTGAAATTTTTTACCGGACCTGTGATTAATTTACCGGACTTGTCCGTCGGTATTTCAGCATCACTGATATATGCTTTTATTTATTTTTGTTATTATTATAAATTGTTATTTATTGTCTACACAGTTTTCTGTAATATTGTACTTGTACCAATCATAAATGTTTGATGTATCATGCCCTCCTGGGGCCCTAATTTGGCAATAAAATATTCTGATTCTGTTTCCCTTCTCCTTCTTATACCTTTATATGGGACCCAGTCTATCAATATCGTATATGTTACTGGCCCCTGTACATGTCATGGCCTGTGCTTTGTAGTGACACAGTCACCCTTACATAAGTTATTTCGTTTTACTTATATAAGGGTAATCACTGATTACCTAAATAAGTAAACTCAGTTTCGAGTAAATTTAATTTACTTATTTAAGTAAACTTTTCTAACATCATGTAACTGAAGCCAGTAAATACAGACCCTTTAGATTTTCATTATTGTATGATTAATATAGCATCCCTCTGGCTCATTAGGAAGATTATAATGTAAACTTACCTGTTTCAGTGAATTTCTATTTAATAGACATGTTAATTACAAAATAATAAGCATTTAATGTCTCAAGGGACTAATTTTCAAGGCTGGTGCATCCCTCTAAATTCTTTGTGCTCCTATAGCTAGATAAAATTAACTATTACATAAAGTTAAGATGTTGAGCTAATTAGGAAAAATAGTGTGACCACATGAAAAAATTTTATGACTCAGTTATTGAAGGTTAAAGATTCAACATTTTGTCAAAATTTACTTGTTTAAGTAATCTGACATTGTCTGAAAATAATATCATTTGATCCCCCTTTTAAGCATGTTAAGGGAGACCCTAGACTAGACCAAATTATCTGTCATTAACAAGGCTACTTTTATCATCCTACACTAGATAGACTGGCTGCGTAGTTATGATTCTCATAACAGAGAAACATTTTAAGACCATGCCCAAATTTAGATTGCTTTTAAAGTAAAAATTGTAAAGCCTACGAAATTAATGAAATAACTCAAGGCGCAAGTGAGTATTTCTACCTTCTCTTTTTTCTTTTTCTGTTTCCCTGCACTCGCTTCTTCTGATTCCATATTTAAGCCGGCCATTTTGTCTTCTACGTTTAAATCATCGCCTTCTTCGTCAACATCGGCTTTCCCTTTATTTCTTCTATCTTTCTTGGGCATGTTTCTTTTTAAATCGATTTAGTTAAAGATAATTTAACCGACGAAGTTATTGCTCAATTTTGTATAACCGGAAGTAGCATGTGTGTTGATTCTAATATATGAACCAAATTCGGAGCCCGAATCCGGACAATAAAAAAAGGATTGATTGATTGATTAGTTTGAGTTTAACGTCCAATGAGCAATATTTCAGCTATATCAGGACGAGAACAAGTTAATCAATTCAAAATAAATTGTAAGTAAAAGAAGAAAGAAATAAAGGTGGAAGGGACAACCGGGGCAACGACTTTTGATTATATATAGAAAGGGTCTTTATACTGCATGGAGCGTGGCGTTTCTCCACACAGTTTGGCTACAATGGTTCGCGGTCAGGCTTTCCGTATTATGACCTGACTACCCCGCAAAGACAGGGCATTCCCCTATCCACCACCTGGGGACGCGCCCGGCAGCTCTGTAGCCAAAGCCCCTTAAAACCTATTCAGGTGCCGGGCTAAAAAAAAGGATAGAAGGAATATCTATGTATGCTCTATATATATTCAAGGTTTTTTAAAACCACTTGAAAAACAACTTGAAAATATTCAAATCCTAGAGAAAATGATAATTCACAAAGCAATCGGTGGCTTTTCATATAAATGATATTAGTTCTTGGTTCTCTTTCAACGTTAAACCAGAAATCTCGAATCACATATGATCGATTTGCATTTGTTGATTTCCATGCAATGTAAATTTCATATCCAGTAACGTCGCAGTATTGATTGTAGAGGCCCACGACGGGGTAGAAACTAAAACACATGAAAATGTCATTAATTGTAGAATTAGAGAAATAAAATCTATCATTTGCAAGTCGTTGATTATCATAGTTCTACTGTCTCAAGGGTTAAACATAAAAGTTCTCGTTAAAGCTCGAACTTTTAAAGTTTAACCCTTTCGACAGAAGAACTATGATAATCAACGACTTGAAAGGATAGATTCTTTATTTATTTAACAAAATAAAATAGGTATAGTTGGCCGCAATTAAAAGGTAAAAAACACAAAATGTACAAATTAAAAAACACATAAAAATGACAAAAATGGAAAGAGAGGAATGCAAAACTACCCAACGTTTCGGCCTATATGGCCTTCGACTAGGGGACTACCGGGCTGAATACGGAGAAGAAGATTGATATGACGAGAGAAGGCAGACCTAATGGCGTGTCACATATATTACCTGTAAAAATCGTGCCAAATCTTGAACTTAATCAAAAACGAGAAATAAAACATTAATTATCTGTACTATGCAAATATTAAACTTCAATATATCATTAGTTATTTACATGTAATTACATGTCTCTTGTTAAACTAATATATCACTGATATATATTAGTGTCATCATGGCTTTACATATATTTCGGTTTATTGTCCTCCTAATTTTTTTCGTTGAAAAATAAAAGGAGCATTTGATTATGGGGAGGTAATAAAAATAAGAAGACCATAATCGACAAGACAGAATGTGTGCAAAGAAGGGTTACTCAGTAAAAAAATTCCAGCATTGAAAAATCTAAGTTATAAGGAGCGACTAGAGAAATGGAAACTACAAACTTTGGCATGCAGGCGATTAATAGGGGACTTAATTGAAGCCTGCAAACATGAAAGATATGACTCAGAAGCATGTAACATCCTAGAGATAATGAAAGATAAATGTACAGGTCAAAGATTCAGCACAAGAACAAGCCCAATATTAGAATTAAAGAAAACAGATTTAATACCAGTATAGGGCAAAATGCTTTTTTTCTGTAAGAGTGGCAAGAATCTGGAATCAGACTACCGGAGAAAATTATAAATGCACCTTCGTTAAATTCATTCAAATCCCGCCTGGACAGAGTTATGGGAAAGTAGGAAATATATCATTCCGATCACAAAGCTGAAATTTAGCGGAAGAAGTACACAAATTTTTGAAGACATAGAGTCTGGTGGACAGGACCCATAGGGACTTGTACCGGAATTAAGTAACCTTAAGTAAGTAAGAAATGTTTCGTTCAAAATCACTGGCCTATTATAGGGGTGTGCCTGAATGGGTACCTTTCCCGAACTGACCCCGTCATATCTTCTACACTTTCCTGTCTCGCGTGCGGGAAAATATTTTACAAAGACCATTAAAGGGGTCACCTTTTCCTGTTTCAGTGGTTCCTGCTTAACGGCTTAACCCCCTTTTCCATTTTTGCCACGAATACGTTTCGAGTTTCCCGTTGACTTAAAAATGTCAATCCCGCTTCTAACTAGTTTATACCCTTCAATGTAAATGCGCTACTTTGTGCAGAAGTCTGTATTGTTGCTAAATGCACACAAATCAAATTCATCATACAGTGCTTGCACATACAACAAAAACATACTAGTTCAAGTAAAATAACTGTAAAAGGAGCTGCAAAAACAAATCAGAAAGATACCTGGGCCAATCACCACACCTGTGATATACATGCATGTTGAAATATATTAGTTGCAAAATAATAATGCTTTGCATTACTAGTTGCTTTGCACTCAAAGAAACTGTAGTTGGACGGACAACCATACGCCTTTTGGTCAAGGAAAAAAAAACTATTTTATTGGAAAATATACTTGGCAAAATTCATTTAAACCATGTATCTATATCTTCGTCTTTAAGCATGCACTGTTTCAATCAACTAAAATTGTGCACAGTATATACACTAACCATTATGAACATTTTTTTTTTTTTTGCAAAATCATGATTTTTGACATTTTTATCAAACTGTTTATTATTTTGACTGTCTACAGAATTCGATTCACTAAAAATTGTTGCAAAGTGGCAAAGTAATGGGCACTCACATAAGGGTACTCATTTCGTCCCATACATGTTTGGGCCATTTCCAAAATTTGGAAGGTTATGGTACTCAGATTAAACATTTCGACTTAAAAGCGTCGTTTAAATCACCAATTAAAGACACAGAAATTGTGGAAGAAATTGCTTCATTGCATCGGTTCCAAACAGAAATTTGTATTGTTTATGGCGCATAAATTTTTGGGGTAAAAATGCAAACTTCAGATATTTGTGTTTTTTCGAGAAGACATGACCAGATGGAAGGTTGATTCCATATACTCTTTTTCAATTGTCTAAACCTGATAATCTCGAAACGAGGACCTAAGACTGATTGGCTTTTGTATGATTAGGCCAAATTAAATTGTGTTGTAACACTTAATACATTTTAAATGGAAATGAAAAACCTTGATCCCTAACTTTTTTGTTGAGTATATATTTAACAATGTATAGATGAGTCTTTTAATTCTCGTTGGTTATGACTACCTGGTTGTTAGGAGTTTTATGGGTGATTATTTGATAACTATAAGTTGTTTTTTAATAATTATTATTATCGGACCCCTTCTTGATTGTTTGATTCCCATATTTGAAATCATGGTACAAAAGGTAAATGGTTATTTGACCCCCCCCTTCCCCCAAAACCAGGAGCATCATAGATGATTCTAGGTTAATGACCTTAGTATACACATGTAAAACGGGACACAATCCATCCATAGTTTTTAATCTATGGACTTTAGTCAAGTGTGAAGCTTTCAGCAGCGGCGTGTTGCATTTGCATCTATTTAGGGACCGACCATTTAACCTGAAATTGGGGGGGGGGGGGGGNCGCGCTTCGCGTGAAACAATTTATTTTTTTTTTTTTCACGTGTATCAACAAAATATTTTTTTTTCAAAATTAACATTATTTTTGGGGGCAGAAAGCCTCCGTCAGAAATTTTTTTTCATCATTTTGGCAGCCAAAATATTTTTTTCAAATCGGCTCCAGATTATTTTTTTTTAGAAAAAAAAACATAGCCCCCTCCTCTTTTCAAGTTAAATGGTCGGTCCCTTACATTTCATTTGCGCCGATATTTTTCATTTGCACTTGCTATTTGAGCGTCAAATACAGTTTTTTATAGTTCAAGCTCCCGCTAAAATGAAAAAGATGCTTACGCTAAAAGCTCTTTGCGGAATAAAGATAAAGTCCAACTTATGATGATAAAACAGTTTAAAAATATAAATCCAAATGTTTTGCCTAGTACATATTTATACCATCAGAATTTCTAGTGACTGTGTTTACAAGACTTCTTGGTATATCGGCATCACCAAGGTGCAGTACCATAGTCAGATTTCCCCAATATCTTTAGGGGATCGTAGAATTATCTAATATAAGTTTTTCGTAGTTGCTCATTTACTTTTATAATTAACTTGTAAGCACGTGCTTGTAGCCATGTAAGCTTGAACCTATAACTATTATCTTGAAATTTAAAAGTACCTTTTGTTTGCCATTTAAATATATATGTAAACAATGTAACAGAATACCGGCTAAAATGAAGTACATTTCAATAAGGCATTACATATGTAATAAACCTTGAGGGTCCTCATGGGGGATGGTCCTAGGAATCAAATAATCATTAAATTTTTGCCTTGGTAATCAAATAATCTTTTTTTTTCCTTGGTAATCAAATAATCTTTTTTTTTCCTTGGTAATCAATAAATTTTTGGCTTAGTAATCAAAAAGTAAATAAAAATGCAAGCTAATAATCAAATAATCATTAAATAAATGCCCTCGTAATCAAATAATCATTAAAAAAACCCTGATAATCAGGTAATCAAGAAACCCATGACGGGCCTCAACCTTCAATAATTAAACACTGTTCGTCTAGATTTAACCAACAAATCTTCTAATAGTTCACAGAACATGTAACTTTGAAAAAAAATAGACGCAAATCGGCGTAAATGTCATGATAGCAACTATATATATACATTCACATTTCCCGCTTTAAAATGAAGATGAATCAACAGAATGGCGTGTGCAAAGCCGGAAAGTGTTGTGTGCAAAATAAAGTTTAATCGCCAACAATTTGAAGATGCCCCCAAAATTTGTAAGTACATTTTAAATAATAAACTAGTTCATAAATTTATTAATAGGATGTTTTGATTAACATAGCTAGTGCTGTCATATAATGTTTTTTTTTTAATAAAATATTTCCTTATTTTAATATAACATCTTATAACTTTTGATTTTTATCTATAATGACATTTTATATATAAATAGTCAAGTATAAAAGTCAACAAAAAGGATTATAAACGTTCATCTACTTTCTTTGAGATTTGTAAAGCCAAACTTATATGAATGAAATTTTAAAGATGACAATATAATGCCTATACCTGACCCGGGATACCTGATGCCACTCGGGTATCTTGGAAACAACGCGAATGAACTAATTCATGCAGTAAATTATAATAAGTGCAAAAGCAATTTTCTTTTGGAACTAACTGATGGTAAACAGTTGTTTTGCTTCATCAACAAGCAAGTATTCTGACCCACTGTGGTGTTCTGACCATTTACTGTTAATTTAAATGACAAACAATTCATTAGTTGATATTTAAGAGGGGAGCAAGACCTTTTCTGCTTATGTGTTTTGGGGAATTTTTAGCCGGTTTTTAAATTTTTTGGTGAAATAACTGTTACTCTTTTTTTTTATCTTTAATGATGTTTTCTGTTCTGCTAATGTTTTACCTAGTGTTTTACTGTTTAAAGGAAAATAAAAGGAATGCACTATATATTTGCTGTTTTTCATAGAAATGATCAAAAATGTATTGTTATGAAAGCCCTCTTGCCCACTCATTCGTGGACGGTATATGTCTGTATATCTTCCCACCCATGGTACAATCACTGCACTGTCGTTTTTTGATAAACATTTCTGTTGCACGTAGTTTTCGATGGTAAATGCCGGGGTAAATGGTAAGGGTGGGATCTCGTGATAAAATTTTAAAATCTTCATGTTAAGTACATATTCATTAATGTTGCAATCCACTAATTGCAGCGTTATCTGAATGTTGTATTAGTATGTTTACAGAGGTTAACTACAGGGGAATGTGTAAATAATTAAGATTCTGAAGTAATATTACCATCGGAATTTCAACTATCTCGTTATCAAACATATGAATATTAAGTTAAAGAGAAAGAATTATGGATTTTACTTGCATTTTTCAACGATTTAATACACTTAAAGCGTTATGAAAGTGAGCATCTGTTCATATTTTGCACCATACGGTTTTATTAGTCATTTCTTTATATAAAACTTAAATCATTTTACAGGTAATTCATTTGTATTGCCAAACATTGATTCATTTTCTCAAACCTATTTACGGTGAAAGGAATTTCAAACTCGTTATATGGGAGAAATACAAATTGAAAACCTAAAAATCACTTTACCATAAAAAAAAATCCATCCTAGGATAACGGTTTAGGATAATGTACTTCTGGTCAGATATAGAAAATGGAAATTCATTTTCTGAATTTTATTATTTCTAAGCTCGATCTTTTTATTGTTAGTACCTATAGTGAACCTCACTTAATGTATTACGTCAAAAGATGAAAAACATCATTTAACTGGTATTTCTATTTATTCTGGAATTCGACACGTCTGTAAATATATTGTTTGGCACAGTTGTTTCCATGACAATAATACTCCCCCACAAACATACACTACAAGTCTAAGTGCTAAAAATTAAAATATTAATTAATTTCGGTCAAGTTTTTTATAGCACCAGGTTTTCTATTAGACAGAAATATATACGTAAGCTTTAGACTAGTTAAGGGGAATGAAATTTTGCTTTTAAAGAATGAAAATAATTGGAATTGTGTACATTGTCTAGGTATTTTATATATTCTAAAGTGACCAATGACCAACGAAGAAAATGTTATCTATTTGCAAAAATCTATAACCCTGCTTCAGTTGATAAAACTTACATATAGAATGGTCTTTATACTTCCATCTCACATTCTGTAAATTATATAGACTCTGATAATCGTGATAAAACAATTGAAGAAAATCCAGAAAACCTATTAACGTTTCTTCGTGCCTTACATTAGAATGACTTGGAAACCATTTAGGCCTGTTATAGTGGTATTCTCGTTCCGCGATGTCAAGCAATTCTGAATTGTACTAAAATGACAACTACAGTTTTTGGGAACATAATAAAATAATGAATACGCAAGGGTCTATGCACAAACAAAAAATCAAGGCCGGGTCGTTGGGTCCAAAACATATAAAAACCCCGCCCGTGATAAACTGGAGTTTTCTATGTATCGTGTGTGTTTTTGTCACCATATCCTTTCATTTTTTCAATATACAATTAAAATATATACATGTATATATAAAGTTTTTAAGTAGCTGCATAGTATGTTGGCAAACTGGTTGCTCTGACATATATATAATCACTATTTCAGGGTTGTTCGGAGAAATGTGAAATTTGCCAGAAATCTGTGTATGCAGCCGAGCGAATCGAGGCAGGAAATAAACCATTTCATAAATTATGCTTCAAATGCAGTGACTGCAAGATGTCATTGAAGTGAGTATTCATATCAAGATGTTTAGGGGGCGACCATTTGATTTTTAGGGGGAGCGGGGGGCTTGGGCGATTTTGAAAATAGATAATTTAATCTTGGTGCCAGTGAAAATAAATATTCTAATCCTACTTGTCATGAAAATAAATAATTTAAAATTTATTTGAAAAATGAAATTTTAGTTGCAAATAAAAATAAATAATTTCATGTGCCGTTTGGTGAAAATAAATAATTTGTTCGAGATTTTCATGAAAATAAATGAATTTTCTAGGCAAAATCGCCGAAGCCCTCCCATGAAAATCAAATGGTCGTACCCTAACAATATATGTAGTTACCATTTGACCAAAAACCTACACAACACATATAGAGTAACACCATTTAAACTTCATTGCAAATAGAAACAGAAGAACTAAATTGAATCATGCATGCATGTACAACGAAGTAAAAGATAGTATATATTTATCCCCGCACTTTCGAAGAAAGTTCGGGGATAATGTTATACCCTCCGTCTGTCCGTCCGTCCGTCCGTCACACTTTTCTTGTGACTCAAAATCCTCCTACATTTTTGGATTTAGGGATTTAATTTTGTTGTAGAATTGTTGCATATGGTCTGCGGATGCGCAATAAGCTTTCGGATTTTCGATATTGGTCTTGGTGCAAACAAGAGGCCCCATGATGTCAATTTTTACACATGTGGCATGTGACACAAACTCCTCCTACATTTATGGATTTATGGATATAATTTTGTTATAGCATTGTTGCATATAGTCTGTAGATGGGCAATAAGCTTTCGGATTTTTGATATTGGTCTTGGTGCAAACAAGAGGCCCCATGATGTCAATTTTAACAAAGACCCAAAGATGTGAATTAGACACATGTGGCATGGGACGCAAACTCCTCCTACATTTTTGGATTTAGGGATCAAATCTTTA
>MJUU01035075.1:0-14902 GCA_002080025.1 Modiolus philippinarum
GCTCCTCATCCTTCTCATCGGAGATGCTTGGATGAGGATACATTTTGCCTGGATGCTGATACACCATCAGAGTTGCATGCATATGGAAGATTACATGATCGACTGAGATCTGAACTCGTCCCAAAACTTGAATGCAAATCAATCAAGTGTAAAATATAGGTCAAAGTGACCTAATTTTGCCTGGATGCTGACCTACCATTAGAGATGCATGCATATGCAAGGTTACATGATCCTACCATGTATAGTGCCCAAGATCTGAACTCGGACGTAATCTTGAATGTAAGTCATTCAAGCGGAATATATAGGTCAAAGTGACCAAATTTTGCCTGGATGCTGACCTACCATCAGATATGCATACATATGCAAGGTTACATGATCCTACCATGTATAGTGACTGAGATCTGAACTCGGACGTAAACTTGAATGAAGTCATTCAAGCAGAAAATATAGGTCAAAGTGACCTAATTTTGCCTGGATGCTGACCTACCATTAGAGATGCATGCATATGCAAGGTTACATGATCCTACCATGTATAGTGACTGAGATCTGAACTCGGACGTAAACTTGAATGTAAGTCGTTCAAGTGGAAAATATAGGTCAGAAAGACCCAATTTTCTGGGAGGCTGTGAGATAAACCAAGATGCACCTGCATACAAAGTTTGATGACTCTACCATGCATAGTTGCAGAGATATATGCCCAATTGCGGACGCGGACGTAGACGCGGACGAGGACGCCAGGGGTACTCCAATAGTCCCCCTCAACTTCGTTGAGGCGAACTAAAAATCCCATCGAAATCCGATGAAAAAAAAAGATTTGACATATTTAGATAAAATTGCAATTTTGGCCCCTTTGACCCCTTGAACTTGGAAACAGTAAGAGCTACGCCAAATCTGTTGACATACTACTGAAAGCTTAGATCAAGAGGAATCCAAAGAAAAAAAATCTCATCGAAATCCGATGAAAAATTAAAATTCTAAATAAACTGCAAATTCGCAATTTTGGCCCCGTTGGGCCCCTCATAGCAGGAAAAGGAAACAAGTTACAAAAAATCTAATAGCTGAGGGCCATATTAATTTTTCGTAAGGAATCCATCGAAAAAAACTGCATCAAAATCGGACTTAAAATAAAAAAAAATTTTTTTTGAGATTCGCTCCCCTGTTGGGCATCATTTATCTCGTGAGCGGTACATCCTACGTGAAATCTGTTGCCATACTACAGATTGGAAATTTCCTCAGCAGCACACTGAAACAAACCCCATCAAAATCCAATAAATAATAAATTTCTACAGTCAAATATGTGAAAACACCCAATTTCACCCCCTTTTGGCCCCTTTTTCTAAAATGGGCGGGGCACCAACTCAAAATTAAAACATCTGTTTACGCGTGTACCAAGATACATCATACTAAAATTTCATAAAGATGCGTCCACTAGAAGCAAAGTTATGCTGTCCACAGATGCAGACGACGCCAACGCCATACCATTATACGACCGCAAATTTTTTTTACCTTTCCCATCAAGATAACATCAGGATAATAATTTACAGTCCATCTAATTTTAATGTCAAAAATTATACCCCACAATAACACCCATTTGAACAGCACGTTTTTAGTGAAGATTTCTGCAAGCTGTTATTGGTTTTAGGTCCAAGTACTTTGTACCTTTTTTATGCCTTTATTGTCTCAATGAAAAATACCTGCTATATTCCCTTGAATTAAGTAGTATATAGATATTCCAATATAGGTATCAGTAACTAAATAATGACTCAATTACTCATTAATCAATGATACTTGCATACGGTAATTTTTTTTTCTTGAATTGACTTCTGTAGTATAAGATTTATGCTTCTGTAGTATAAGATTTATGTCACATAGTGTATTCTATATCAATAGACAAGGACTTCAAAATGGCAAAGAATAAAATGTAAAGCTAATTTGCCTAAATTCGAATTTCATATCCCATAATTGTTGCACAGCTACACCACATTTATTTTTGTGTATGTATATTATGGTACTGTAAATGTGGAAATATTTGGGTGGGGGTAATTTTCGCTTAGTTCACGTTTGGGAATATAACCCCCATGTGAATTCTTTTAATAACAAACGTTTTACAAGAAAGGTTTGGGTATTACACTTCAGGAAATTCCATGGAAGACTTGTGTTGCCTGCACTTGCTGTTGTCAAAAACACAAATTTCTAAGTTGTTAAACAGGAAGTAAATGTCCGACAGACCTGAATCCCATAAGGGCAATATGAAATCCCACACTAACATCACATACAAAATTTGAAATTATTGCTGAGAAAAGTGTTATGAAAATTTTTACCATTGACAACGGTACCCCTGCGAAATATGACCATGGATGACCATGGTTGACCATGAACAACGATGGATAAAGCAGGAACAAGCATGGTTGACCATGGTTAAAACATGTTCAACCATGGTTATAATATCGACAATGGTCTCAACATCAACAACCATGGTCAAGTCTGCAATGACCATGGTTATAACTATGGTATGACCTCAGGTGATTTTATGCACATGTAAGCCTGCATAATATCTTTGACCATGCTTACATTCACAATTACACAGGCATAATAGATTAACATGATTATCAATAAAATAAATTGTTTTTCATTGTTTTATTTTATGACTGTTCACAATGCTCTGTAGTGCTTTCACTATGTTTATCCATATTCAATCATTTAAGTTTAAGGTCCTTTAGAATTCTGCAAAAGGTTCACCATAATTCATGTCATTTCATGTCTTATGATTGTTTTACAATTCTAATTTTATTCAAACAATTCCACAGTTTTTTAAAATCATGTTTTCACTCCTATCAAATTTTTTGGCCATTCCAAAAATCAACCTTCGGATATCTAGCCACATTTTTGGAAACACAAATTTTAAATTATCTCCCTTAAGAGTTTCAGTGTAATTTATTGAAAAAAATCTAAAATCAACTATAATGTGATAATTCAAAATAATTTAAGTGACAACAATCATCGAAAATAAATAAACAAAACAAATTGTGAGAATTTCGCAAAATTTAAAAATCAATGTACACCTTATCAAAAGTTTTTACTGTTACACAATATATCTAAAATGTTTCCTCATCCAAGCATATCCAAAGGGATGTGAAGAATGAGGAGCATTCTAATAATGAGCCTGAGGCTCAAAAGGGTACCATATTCCCACCCAACTTCTCTGATCCCACCCTTGTATATATCTGTTGGTACAAAAATCTTTAAAACAATGCTGATGCACATGGGATGTTGGTTTTATAGCACAACTAAGGTCATTGTTACGGGTCATGATTCTGACCTCTTTAAAGTGAGATGTTATGGTATGTCTTGAAGAATACCTCAAATTATTATGCAATATGATACACTTGTAGAAAGAAGATGACCGTTTAAGAATATACTGATAACTTGAAAAATCCAAGGTAGATGTGCCAAAGGTGAAGAGGAACTCTAAGGCTAGCAAAGAAGAACAGAGCCAAACTGAATAGCTATAATATCATCAAAACCATTTTATATAGTTCTTCAATAAGCATGGTCAACCACTGCCACTGACGTCATATTGTTAACCATAATTATAACCATGGCTGCCCATGGTTAACCATGGTTTAATAAAATCCATGGTCAACCATGGTGTCCCATTTAACAAAAATTGTTACAACCATGGTTAACCATGGTCAACTATGGCTATATAATCATAGTTAACCATTGTTGTCCATGGTCAACCATGGTCACATTTCGCAGGGGTCTACAGGAAGTAGATGTCCGACAGACCTGAATGCAATAAGTGTATTATGGAACCCCTTACTAGAGTCACATCCAAAATGTCATTACAAATAGTTGGGACGGATGACGCAAGACAACAAAAATTATCTCTATTTGGTGCCACACACTATGTATGCAGGCGACACAAAAATGAGGACCGAACTCCTAAAGACTTATTACACAGAGATGATTTTATCTTTCAAAATCATTAAAACACCACAAATAAACAATTTTCCTTACTATAAATCTATGTGGGCTATAGTTTTAACTGAAATGTCCTTGTCAAGGCTTACTGTGGTAACTTAAAACTTCAAATGTTTAACTTTACAAAATAAATGTCGACCTTTGAATTAATGCATGATGTTGCTCCATTTATTTACAACTCATTTATACTGAGGTAAGTAGACTCCAGACCACATACGTTTGCAGCAACACAGAAAATGTTCACTGACATTGTGTTTTCTTAATAACAACAGCCAATAAAGTTTGCTTACTTGTTTATGTTTATTTAAGATCAGCCCTTACAATCAGGGGATAAATGTGCATTTATGAATAAAGGTAACTTCAGCAAAAATGTCTAAATCTGTACCATGCAAATATGTCAATTAAAACAATTTTCAGGTGTTTTGTGGTGATTTTAGTTTCCGATACTGACTAAAGTCTTAGAATCTTAATACAGTAAGCATTATTTCAGCTTTATGAGGACAAGAACAAGTTAATCGAAAGAACAAAGAAATCAATTAGATTAGAAGAAACAACCAAGGCAATGAGTTATCCACTGAAAAGGAAGCTAGGCTGCAGTAAATCTAAATGAAGCCTTCTAAACTGCCTCAAGAAGCTTTTCTTTTTTGAAATATATAAAAGCTTATCTCTATGGGCTTTCTCCATCCAGCTTGTGTACAATGGTTTGTGACCAGACTTTCCAAATTATTACTAGCCATGGCATTCCTTTTACTACCCTCTGCCCTGAGTCAGCTCTGTAGATGGAGCACATGAAGATTTAGACTGGACATACCAGTAGTAAAATGAAATTCTTTATATCAGTAACCTTTAGAAACTAAAATTACTAAATTGCATCAAAAAGAATCAGAAGAAACAAACCCCGTTAAAATTTGGTGAAAAATAATTCTTAAACCAATCAACAGCATATCCTTTTGGTTCAGGTATCATAAAATTGTGTTAAAATATCTAAGGTTTAGTCTACTGGAACTTAAGCTGTGTTTACATACATCAATACCATCAGTACTTATTACCATTGTATTTTGCTATTGTAACAAGAGGCTCTCAAGAGCCTGTATCGCTCACCTGGACTATGGCCGATACATAACTTCAAATAAACTTATATGTAAAAGGGTCTCATTTTCAAACTATGTAAATGAATATTTATGTTATATGATCCAACTTTAATCAACTACTTTCCCTATTGCATGCCATCTTGGATAAGAGATGGATCTGCAGGACACAATTTTAAAGAAAATTAAGTGTTGTGCCAAAGTTTTTTTTCCAACTGGCAAAATGGTTTTAAAGAAGAAGATCTTTGAATGTACTCATTTATTAAACTATGTTTCCCATTTGTAGCCAATTTGCATAAGGTGCAGACTTGAAGGACATCTGTTTTGATGGGGACCATCTAAGATACATTGTGATTTAAGTTTTATGCTAACTAGCCAAGTTGTTTCAGATAAAAAATTCTTTGTATGCTCTTTCCATACAGTCGAGTAATAAATTAAGTTCCCCGCAGATGGCCATGTTGGATGACATGAAGGCACCAAAGTCACAATACTTCGTCAGCACCTCATAAGCATCATTAATGCCAAGTTCTGTTCAAATCCATTCAGTGGTTCTCAAGGTTAATTTCATCAACTGCTCACTAAAGGCTTTATTTACCGGTAATAAAAGCATTAGGCAGTCTATGAAGCTAGGAAACTGCTTCAGCATTCATGTCAGCAAAAGTTATAGTCATTCAACACTAACCTCCCTGTAAGACACAATACATTTATATAGAAAAATCATTATGACATGAAATAAGTTAAAGAGTTAGAAAATATTTTTGCAAAAAATTGTAGAAATTTGCACAAAAACACTGTTTTTGCTCTTAATTATGGAAGAAATATTTTTTTTAATAAAGCGATAGCAGGGAATTTCTCTAAAGCGTAAAACACAAAAGTTAACCAAAGAAGATTTGAACACAGAATTTAAAGGGAAATAACCAATAAACCATATGGCAATGGAAAAAAAATGGTGCAAAATGGTCAATAAATCATACACAGGCCTTTGGATTTTCTTCAAAATTTCAGAGTATGTAGAGCTTGATATGCTGAACATTTTTCCAATTTATACTTCACCTTGAACTGCTACAGTTTTTGAAATAAAAAAAAAAAATGCACAAATTTTGAAAAATTTACGGAAAAAGGGCTTTAACTCTCAGGCTTGTTTTCCGATTTTCTTCAAAACTGCAGAGCAGATAGATCTCAGCATTCTGAACAATTTTATCTATGTCAGATTTTTGATATCTGCAACAGTTTTGGAGCTATTTGCCAAAAATAGCAATTTACCCCTATGCTCTAATTTTAGTAACAGCCGCCATGTTGTTTGGTCCTCAGACTAACCGAACACATTTTTTAAACTACATAACCTGGTGATGACCTAGGCCAAGTTTGGATTAAATTGGCCCAGTGGATTTCTAAAGAAAAGTTTACGACGGAGGCCAAGTGATGGCAAAAGCTCACCCTGGCATAGCCAGGTGAGCTAAAAATGTTATACCAGCTTGTCACTACAATACTTTGGTCTAAGTAGAAAGAAACAAATATGCAAGAAATTCATTATCAGCACTGATATAGAAGGATGTTTAAAGGGCTTTTGGTTGCAATTAGAATATCACCATTTCCAATTTTTTTCTAAAATTTTGCATAGATTTTCAAAATGGCATATTATACTAGCATGGAACCCAATTTTTTTCTAGGGGGAAGGTGGGGGTGAACTGAAAATGCAGGATCTTAAACACCATATCATTTTTAGATTACAGTCTGAAAGTGTGCATGCAGTAGGTGCATCTAAATCTATATGTTTATCTGACATAATACTTCCTAAATACCCAATTTTTTTTCAGTTGTTAAATTACCAGATGTTTATTTCAACTGACTCCCACCTGTCCTGTGTCCATATTGTAAAACCTGCCCAATATTCTACCCAATATTTCACTCTATCTACAAGTTCTCTCCATTCATATCCCATGTCAAGTTGTCAAGTCAGAACTATGTCGTCAATTTATGAATGAAATAATTCCAGAGCTATTTCATATCCTCATCACTTCCTGTTAATAACCTAATTATACATTATACAATTCTAATAATAAATGGTAAATTGAAAGTCAGATAACTATCTGGGTGTTACTCCATTAACATTGTTCTGTAAAATCTGTCAAGTTTGCAATTCATTTAAATAGCCCTTTGGCAAAGTCTGTGAAAGTTATTAACTGTTTTACAACAATTAAACAAAAATGTTTTTCAATTGATTACTTCCATTAAAAACTAACTACTGAATAATAATCCCCCTCAAAATGTTTATTTTCAATTTCATGTGTATTTTCACAGTAAGAGAGAATTTTTGTTTTTGTTTTTCATAAGGCCTCAATAAAATTATTCTAATTGTTCATCCCACCTGCCCCAATTCCCCCCCCTAAAAAAAATTTGTGTTTTGATTTTTAGTTCAGTTTGGGTTATATTCCTCTTAATTTACAGCATTTTTCACCAAAAAATATATAGATATAAATCGTCTGCCTGCCAATACCTTTCCAAAATGGTGGATGACATCTATTACCAGAATTGTTCTATTATAGCATTGGAAATTATCTTTTGAAATTTCATGCACATATATATTGTCTTAGATCTAAACTTTCATACACAAAAAGACATCAGTGCATATCTTATTAAAATTGAAAGAAATACTTACTTATTGATACTTCTTGATTATTTCCAAAATATAGATAAAAAATGTGCTTAACCTTTAACCATACACATACATATGAAAATTTGATTTACAGATCATTTGGTCTAAAAACAATTCATATTGAATGCCTTTCAAACAAATTTATTTACTTTACCCAATAAGCAGACTGATTTAACTGATAATTTATTTAAATTTGAGTACAAGTTCTCAATAAAAAAAACTTACATTTTATTTGAATCTTATTCAATTCCTAACAATAAAATTAAACTTCAAAACCAGTCAAAATTACAATCATTGCTGTTGGTCTTTTTACATTCCCATTATCTCGGATGAAATGACTCTGAATGAGTTGTTTGTAAACAAAGTAACTTGACAATGTGACAATGTATACAGTCCGTCACAAACTATTTACCCAGGTTCAGTAGTATGGTTCCTTATACTAACAGAAACTTACACCCTGTTCATTTGTATACAGGTATACAATTAATACTATCACAGGTAAACAATGGATAGAGACGTCAAATTGGTGTATATGGTATCATGTTTGTAGGTATATAACTCTATAACCATGTATAAATGCATGACCAAATGTAATAAGCATGTAATTTTGGATCAGTTTACTTCTATAATATATAATAAGTTTCTATAATAAGCCTTAATCACATAGCAATATGTCTCAGATAAGTGATACATAAAATATTTTTCTAGTGACGATTCCTGATGAAAAATTTACTGAATACTTTTTGCAGCTCTACATTCTATATTTACGTTGGTAGAATGAACTAAATACATTTTGAAATTACCATAACAAAACTTAGCAAATATAGGTAAAGTTTGACAAGTATGGCATTATGTGGTTTAAATTTGGATATTTCTGTCTATTTGCCTTGTTCCTTGTACTAAATAATATTTAGACTACTAGAGGGATTATATACAGTACCTAGGCACCTTTTGTGTCAATATTTAGGCTTTTCAAGTCTTACAGTTAGCATATTTTTGAATTTTACAATGTGACTTCGAATCAACACAGGGTTAAGGGACCCTACTATATTGAACTATAAAAAGATAATGTGGTCCTTGGAGCTTATTGTTGGACTCTTCAGAGTTCAGGAGGCCCTTGGAGCTTATTGTTGGACTATAAAATGATACACAGATCTAGGGATCTTATTGTCGGGATAATGAGGTCCTTGGAGCTTATTGTTGATTTAAAGTTAAGTAGGTCCTGGAATATTATTGTTGGACTATAAAATGATAAGATGATCTTGGGATCTTATTGTTGGGCTATTTACTAACAAGCAATCATTTGTGAACGCAAATGATTAAATAGTAACGGAAATCCTAGGATCTTATAGTCGATATATCATCACCTTGGTCATATTTCAATTCCTATTCCTTAATTAATTTTAAAAATTGCTACCATCTCTTTCTGAAACAGATGAAGGCAATTTTTCCAAAATGGTTAAACAATTGCTGAACCAATCTTACAGTTTTACAATTACATTGTTGCTATCATACTGTAAAATTGGTTCAACCATTTCCTCTGGATATTTTCTAAAACTTTATTGTAGATGTAGTAGTAGTATGATGGTTTATCGCATTGAATATCTATATAGGTCTCTCACGGCATTTTAAACCTGGAGGGACACCCACTCCATTTGCAATATAATTTTGGAACCGTTCATCTTCCCTGGTATGATATCCGTTGACTGTCATGAGACTTCGCAGTCAAATTCCTTGGTGGGTCAATCGTTTTTGGTGTAGAAGGACTTTGAAGAACTCAAAGCCCTAAATACGATATGCACCGCCGTTAGCCTGCATGTCTTGGCCCGAGAGACCAAGACCCATTCTACACGTTGTATGGTGCAGTTGCCCAGTTCTCACCATCAAACTGGAGTAAGAAAACTGCCTTTGTAATGCATTTTTTTCCTAGGATAGGGAAATTCTAAATTTTACTTTTGGAAATATTTCTCCATCTTTTTTTATAATCTTTGATATGAACACAAATTTAATCTTATAATGCCATTTCTAGCACATTTTTATATTTTTGTATCTGTATTTTAATCATGAAGATCAGTTTTGGGAGGAAAAGGTAAAGTACTAATTTATTTAGGGGAAATAATTATATCATATTTATAATGTTTATGATCTCCCTTGTTATTTTTTCATTTATTTCCATTTTTACAGAAAAATAATGAAAATGAATAACCACTATATTTTAAAATATACCAAAGATAAAAAAAAAATTATTTGAAATTAGAAATTATATTTTAAAAACAATTTAGCATTTTCAACCTTTTGTTTGCAGTTCTTGAAAAATAAATTACCAAATGTAATAAACTATTTATATTACTGCAAATAACTCAAGCTGTACTCACACACTTAGCATAAAGTCACAAGATTTCCTGTGGTAAGAATCATCTATTCATATTGTTAAACCAATTTTATAGTTTGATTGCATTACTTGAATTGTAAAAGTATAAGATTGGTTCAGCAATTGTTTAACCAATTCCAAAAATTGCCTTCATCTGCTTCAGAAACAGATGGTAGCAATTTTTAAAATTGATTAAGGAATAGGAATTGAAATATGATCAAGGTGATGATATATCGACTATATAATCTGAATATACATTAGAAAGAAAGCATTTGACCTGTAACTAATCATGTGCTAAAGGAGGTCACAGGATTTTATTGCTTGACAATTCAATAAAATGCAAAGAGATACTTTTTAAGTCAGACCCCGTTTAAACTACATGAAACTAAGGCTGGCGCCGAATGGCAGCCAGGTATACCCCCCGCTAATTGAACCCTGAATCAATATGGCAAGTGTAAATTTAAGCATGTGTGGACCCAATACAGTTGTGGACACAGTACAAATGTGGCCACAATACAAGTATGGGCAAAATGATATACCTCCCCCTTTTTTTCTGAAAATATTAAAGACGAATTATCTCATTTAAAATTTCGGACAGCAACCAAATTACTTCATGCACATCTTCAGCTGGTGTACTAAAACTATGCAACATTTCATCAAAATCCAAGCATTCGCTTAAGAGAACATGTGCTGACAAGGTTCATCCACCCCCCTTTTTCCAGAAAATATTCATAGACAAATTATCTCCCCTTCAAAATTTCGGGCACCAAGTATATAACTTCATGCACATCTTCAGATGGTGTACTACAACAGTGTAACATTTCATCAAAATCAAAGCAGCCCTTTCGGAGAACATGCGCTGACAAGGATCGCCTCCCCCCTTTTTCCAGAAAATATTCAAAGACGAATTATCTCCCCTTCAAAATTTCGGGCAGCAACCATATTATTTCATGCACATCTTCAGGTGGTGTACTACAACTGTGTAACATTTCATCAAAATCCAAGCAGCCCTTTTGGAGTCCATGCGCTGACAAGGATCGCCTCCCCCTTTTTTCCAGAAAATATTCAAAGACGAATTATCTCCCCTTGAAAATTTCAGGCAGCAATCATATTACTTCATGCACATCTTCAGATGGTGTACTACAACTGTGAAACATTTCATCAAAATCCAAGCTGCCGTTTAGGAGAACATGCGCTGACAAGGTACATGGACGGACAGACGGACAGGGTGATTCCTATATACTTTGTTTGCGGGGGGTATAAAAACCGATCTTTTTTAGAATCTATACAAAAAGATTGATCTTTATGCTAGTGTAAACGGGACAGATCGATTTTTATGTGAATCGATTCAAAGATAAGCGGACTTAAAAAGTCTAGCTTTAGACCTAGACTTAAAAAGATCGATCATTTTTTAACCGATCTTTCTGCCAGTGTAAACGCTTGAATCGATCTTAAGTACGATAAGATATTTTTAGAAATGAAAATTATATTAAAATAAATCTTTAATTAAAGCTGCATTCTTTTACAGTATACGCAAATCATGTGAAAGCATGCGTTAAAAAGGGGGTCAAATTTATAAAAAGTATATATAAAATCCCAGAATGGAGCGAGCTAGGCGTCAAAAGTTTGAGGATATTTCCGTAAATATGAAAGATTTGTTTATCACAATATCTAATAATATTACCATGTAAAATAAAGAAGGTTCTCAATCAGAATGTCCTATTTGAAATTTTAAGAATTTTTTTTGAAACATAAATTAATATAAAACTTATCATTTGAATGCCAAGTATAGAGGTGGTGATCCAGCGATTTATTCCATGTCGGTAACTGTGTATCGGAGCTCATTACACATGTATTTTCTTTTGGTAAACATTCAGTGAAACGAGCGTTTACATAAAATTTAATTACAGTGTAAACGCAGGGGACTTAAAAAGATCGAACGCCATCGATCTTTCTGCTCCAATCTTGATTGTGTGTAAATGCAAACTGATCTTTTTAAGTTCAATTCAAAAAAGATCGATGCATTTTTTTGTAGAGTGTAAACAGGGTCTTACATTGCAAGTGCTCCAACAATTACTTCTAAATAGATTTGGATAATAGAACTAACACAGTAGCTTAAAATGACGAAGTAATACAATAAAATAACTTGATAAAATATGACCACATCTTATACATAACAGCATGTAATTCTATATAAAGAAAGCCTTTTTTATGTATATTAGGTTAAAATGCAAAATATAAAGGCAGAAACATGCTATGTTAAGCATAAATACGAGCTATCTTCAAGAGCCAAGGGTTACGATCTACCTACCCTCCTCTTCACCATTAGCAAATTAAGTGTACATTTATATTGTCCATGATCCTCTGGTGAGGAAGGGATGCTAATTTTAAACCCTAGCTTACAAAATGAAGAGTTGTGTGAGGTAGATAAGCCACTCTACTCTCCAGGCACTACCCATATTGTATCATACTATACATGCTATAAGCCAAATTTACGTTATTTGTAAATACCAGACCAAATTTTATCATCTAACATGAATTTAACCAGAACAATTTGGATAAATTTCAAACAGAAAAATCTATTGAAAGTCAAAGTCTAGCATCTTTGGGGATTTATAAAGTGGTTCACAGATCAATATGATAATTATAAATAATTTTGTCTGATTATATATCTACCAGTCTATACAGGCAATAAATAAACATTGAACAGACTAATGCCATACAAACTGTTGTTCAGTGATCTGACTTTACATATGGTTTTCTCAATATCAAAACATTTAATTAACAGCAGTAATTATTATCAGTCTAGAAGATCTATTACCTCCCTTCAAAATATGTGTTAGAATTCCGTTACCTAATGAAGCTGTTCTGTCTTCATAAATTTTTTAAATATTCGTTAGCTACTTGGCTCTGACTATTAACTTACCCGACCTTCGTTACATTTTCATCTTTAATCTCTTCTTTATTTTTGTCTATGAAAAAAAGAAAAATCACACAAAAATCAATAAAGATCACATTTTTTCGTGTATTGGATTAAGATATGGTAGTCGTAATTGTAAACAATTCCATGTCAATCCTGTCGTCACAGGTAAAATTCTTCCATGTACAGAATATCAGGCAGAATAAAACATTCAATCGATCTAGATCTATGGCTATATTGTTGAGATCAATAATGGTATATCAAGTGCGATGACCCGTGAGAGTAAGGCAATGCTACTATAAACATATTAAGGTAAAATTGTCTGTACCGCCTTATGCACTCAGCTCGACAAATATGCGTGGACAATATCCATTGATAGGGTTTAAATGCCATTTAAATTAAAATTGAAAATTTCAAAACTAGACTCTAATCTCTCTTTTTGTTTGTTAAATATCTCTTGTAAATAATGTCTAAAATGGTAACAGATATTCATTCTATTATCTAACGATTCATTCAATCGGAAAATACACTTGTCACTGATTAGAACCGTGTTGTTTTTAAAGATGAAATCTTATTAATCAATGTTCAATAACACAAATATTAATAAATCTTTTGTTTTCTTTCTGCTAAATATGTTATCTATATAAACTGCTGAATCATGATTAGTGATTGCATCTCTGCATTATTTACAAAAAAAAATTATGGCCAGTAATATTTAATCCTCAATTCCAGCTATTATTTTTTTTTCTTGGCAGAGTTGAGTGGGAATGTGTGTTTCTTGGTAATATGACATCAAGGGCAACTAAATATAAAAGTTTCAGTGGGAAAATGCAAGTAGTGATACAATTCCCCCTAGAACTAGATATAGCACCACAGTTACCATGGATTTAATAACTAGGGTCTATTCCTTAATCTCTAGTGGCAAAATATGTATTAAGTACCCACATGGACAAAATTTACAAAAATGCTCGTGCAAGGTATTTGTGTCTGAAAGACGCATATTTGTATGGAAGGATGACAGGACGGATGAATAGATGGACAGATGAAGGTGGGGCAGACAAACGATAAGATGGACTAGATAAAACAAAATGCACCCTGACATTTCATGGTGTTTGCATAAAAAAATGCAAATGAAAACAAAATTTCCTTTCAGATTCATTTCATATCATATGGGTTACGGGTAAGCCAAGCATTATCCTAATAAGAATATTTCATGTAAAGGTATACAAGGTCTTAAATATGATATTTTGTTTTCTTTCATGCATTTAGAATGCATTTTTCTTATCAAAATACGGAAATAATACTTTACAAAAACATAATCTTATTTTACTATTATGCTTTGTCGAATCACTTTAATAAAATAATCTATAAAGTATGATGAATACTTTAAATCTAAATTACTGCCTAAACTTAAGCTTCAAAATTTCTTCATAGCATAAATATAAGTAAATTTTTATAACTAGGAGAAATTGTCATTCAATCAACAAATTTTGAACACATTGATAATGTACACTAAAATATTATTCATTGTATAGTTTTTCACATTTTTTGTTTTTGTCATTGAAAGTATGAGTAAATCAGCCAACTTTAGTTTGAATGGTATCAAGCGCAATCAATAACACAGTTACTTTTGTATATTTTTGCTCTGAGTGCATTTGCAAAATACATGTAGATTAAAATGACTAATCAAAACCTTATTACTGTATCAATAAGTTAAAATAACATACAGATTTAAATTACTAACCATACAAAAATGTCCAATTACTGACATGAATATGAAAATTAAATGTATCAGATTCAAAAGATACTGGATGTAACTATAACTTTCAATGATATAAGTATGACCTGTTGTAAATCAAACAAGGGCTACGCTTAGCCATATA
>MJUU01035076.1:5866-22650 GCA_002080025.1 Modiolus philippinarum
TTGTCATTTTTGCTTGTATTTATGTTTTGTTATTTGTATTGTACACATTATATATGTAATTAGGAGAGGGCTTGTATAGGCTTTGCCTGTTGCCTAATCCTTTTCTTTATTAAATAAAATAAGTTTAAAATCAAAGAGAAATGTCAAAATCACAATTCATAGTTAAAAAACGTGATTTTTTCAATATCAAAACTGGCAAATATTGCATTTTTTGAAAACTGCAGAAAATGTTCACTGTGGAAAGTTTATACACGGAGAAAAATTATTGTCGATAGAATTAGTGTTTATGCTCATACATAGCTGACAAAAGTAAAATTACACTATTATAAACGAATATGGCCATTAACTTTTTAGCCCAGCATATTTACGAATGTCATCGATGAAAGCTAGAAAAAAGTTTAAATGCTTCGGACAAAATACCTTCTGCGTATTGTGTGGCAGCCGACCTTACGAAAAATTATGATAAAATCAAACCGGGATCAAGTACGTTTGATATTCGACGTTCGATATTCGACATTCAGAATTATGAATATCAAACTGAATATCAAAAGGTTAATTTTTACCGTTTGATATTCGTTCGATATTCATGATAATTGTTATGAAATGAAGCAAAAAAACTTGAATATCGAATGAATATCAAACGGTAAAAAAGCAACTTTTGATATTATACAGTTACTGTCTTTTGTTGAGGTAAATGTGCAGTGTTATTGACTTTTGGGGAAACAGATATTCATCGAGCCGCATGGCGAGGTGAATATCTGTTTATATTCCCAAAAGTCAATAACATATATCCCAAAAGTCAATAACACTGCACATTTACCGAAACTAAAGACAGTAACTGTTTTATTCTATTATCCGATAAATACATAATAATTCTTTTTATTATGTATTATACTATACACCTAGAAATTTTCTATGGGTGTCGAATTAACGATTAAAGAGGCTTTGAACATTTGCATAAAATAAATGAAATATATACTTTTCAAAAAATATTTTGAGGATAAGTAAAACAATAAATATAACATTATTATTATCTTTACTGTCAGAAATTTACATATTCTAGCTAACACTGAGTTTGCGGCTTTTTTCCATTGTTCGTCATTGGTGGGAGATTGTGAAGAAGGGAGGGAATTGACATTTTAATGTAACAAGCGAACGTTCTTTAAAGACTTTATTGAAAGAATAAATTTTTTATCCTAAATAATCGATGATTTCTGTCTTTTAAATGAATGCTTGTGTTCTTCCTTTTCACTCCTTGCATCTGTGTAATGTGCGACGATTCTGCGCTATGTGTTGTCGACATCCGTCGGGAGATTTTTTCCCAAAATATTGTGTGAACGCCTTTACCAGTGCTACGCTGACTTGTTCCGTATTTTAAGTGTCTTCCTCTTTGCATATTTGCACCATTTTCGCTGATCTTCTTTTCTTTGGATGAAGCAATTCTGTTTTTAGTGATGCCGATGACGTTGTCACGCGACAATGTTACATAGCAATGTGATTGGACGATATATATACGGGATTTCCCTTTTTCTAAAAATATGTCGCACGTGACGTTTCCCGCGGTGAATATCCTTTTCATGGAGTGAATATCCTTTCTATCGAGTGAATATCCTATTTTATTCATTTTAATGTCAATGCAACTTTACCATTAGTATTTATATATTATAGAATAATCATGTTTATTGCAATTAACTGAATAAAAGAAGAATGAATATCAAATGAATATCAAACTGAGATTTTTGTCAGTTCGATATTCATTTGACATTCGTTCCCGGACTATTTATGCAACTGGGATGAATATCGAATGAATATCAAACTGAAATTGTTTCAGTTCGATATTCGTTTGACATTCGTTTCCGGACTGTTCATCTGGTATACAACGGATTTGAATATCAAATGAATATCAAACTGGGATTTTTGTCAGTTAGATATTCGTTTGACATTCGTTTTCGGTTTATTCATTGAATGTGCAACGTAGATGAATATCAAATGAATATCAAACTGGAATTTTTTTCAGTTCGATATTCGTTTCACAATCGTTTTCGGGTCATTCATTGAATGTACAACGTAGATGAATATCAAATGAATATCAAATTAAATTTTTTTTTAGTTCGATATTCGTTTGACATTCGTTTTCGGGTAATTCATTGAATATACAACGTAGATGAATATCAAATGAATATCAAACTGAGATTTTTGTCAGTTCGATATTCGTTTGACATTCGTTTCCGGACTATTTATGCAACTGGGATGAATTTTGAATGAATATCAAACTGAAATTGTTTCAGTTCGATATTTTTTGACATTCGTTCTCGGACTATTTCTGCAACTGGTATGCATGAATATCGAATGAATATCAAACTGAAATTGTTTCAGTTCGATATTCGTTTGACATTCGTTTCCGGACTGTTCATGCGGTATACAACGGATCTGAATATCAAATGAATATCAAACTATGATTTTTGTAAGTTAGATATTCGTTTGACATTCGTTTTCGGTTTATTCATTGAATGAGCGACGTAGATGAATATCAAATCAATATCAAACTGAATTTTTTTTTCAGTTTGATATTCGTTTAACAATCGGTTTCGGGTCATCGTTTGAATGTACAACGTAGATGAATATCAAACTGAATTTTTTTTCAGTTCGATATTCGTTTGACATTCGTTTTCGGGTAATTCATTGAATATACAACGTAGATGAACATCAAATGAATATCAAACTGAGATTTATGTCAATTCGATATTCGTTTGACATTCGTTCCCGAACTATTTATGCGACTGCGATGAATATCGAATGAATATCAAACTGAAATTGTTTCAGTTCGATATTCGTTTGACATTCGTTTCCGGACTGTTCATGCTGTATACAACGGATTTGAATATCAAATGAATATCAAACTATGATTTTTGTAAGTTAGAAATTCGTTTGACATTCGTTTTCGGTTTTTCATTGAATGTGCGACGTAGATGAATATCAAATCAATATCAAACTGGATTTTTTTTTCAGTTTATATTCGTTCAACAATCGTTTTCGGGTCATCCATTGAATGTGCAACGTAGATGAATATCAAATGAATATGAAACTAAATTTTTTTTCAGTTCGATATTCGTTTGACATTCGTTTTCGGGTAATTCATTGAATATACAACGTAGATGAACATCAAATAAATATCAAACTGAGATTTTTGTCAATTCGATATTCGTTTGACATTCGTTCCCGAACTATTTATGCGACTGCGATGAATATCGAATGAATATCAAACTGAAATTGTTTCAGTTCGATATTCGTTTGACATTCGTTTCCGGACTATTTATGCAACTCGGATGAATATCGAAAGAATATCAAACTGAAATTGTTTCAGTTCGATATTCGTTTGACATTCGTTTCCCGACTCTTCATGCGGTATACAACGGATTTGAATATCAAATGAATATCAAACTGAGATTTTTGTCAGTTCGATATTCGTTTGACATTCGTTTTCGGTTTATTCATTGAATGTGCAACGTAGATGAATTTCAAATTAATATCAAACTGCCATTTTTGTCAGTTCGATATTCGTTTGACATTCGTATTCGGGTCATTCATTGAATATACAACGTAGACGAATATCAAATGAATATAAAACTGAAAATTTTGTCAGTTCGATATTCGTTTGACATTCGTTCCCGGACTATTTATGAATATCGAATGAATATCAAACTCAAATTGTTTCAGTTCGATATTCGTTTGACATTCGTTTCCCGGCTGTTCATGCGGTATACAACGGATTTGAATATCAAATGAATATCAAACTGGGATTTTTGTCAGTTAAATATTCGTTTGACATTCGTTTTCGGTTTATTCATTGAATGTGCAACGTAGATGAATATCAAATGAATATCAAACTGGAATTTTTTTGAGTTCGATACTCGTTTGAGAATCGTTTTCGGGTCATTCATTGAATGTACAACGTAGATGAATATCAAATGAATATCAAACTGAGATTTTTGTCAGTTCGATATTCGTTTGACATTCGTTCCCGAACTATTTATGCGACTGCGATGAATATCGAATGAATATCAAACTGAAATTGTTTCAGTTCGATATTCGTTTGACATTCGTTTCCGGACTATTTATGCAACTGGGATGAATATCGAATGAATATCACACTGGAATTGTTTCAGTTCGATATTCGTTTGACATTCGTTTCCGGACTGTTCATGCGGTATACAACGGATTTGAATATCAAATGAATATCAAACTGGGATTTTTGTCAGTTAAATATTCGTTTGACATTCGTTTTCGGTTTATTCATTGAATGTGCAACGTAGATGAATATCAAATGAATATCAAACTGGAATTTTTTTCAGTTTGATATTCGTCTCACAATCGTTTTCTTGTCATTCATTGAATGTAAAACGTAGATGAATATCAAATGAATATCAAATTGATTTTTTTTAGTTCGATATTCCTTTGACATTCGTTTTCGGGTAATTCATTGAATATACCACGTAGATGAATATCAAATGAATATCAAAATGAGATTTTTGTCAGTTCGATATTCGTTTGACATTCGTTCCCGAACTATTTATGAAACTGCGATGAATATCAAACTGAAATTGTTTCAGTTCGATATTCGTTTGACATTCGTTTCCGGACTATTTATGCAACTGGGATGAATTTTGAATGAATATCAAACTGAAATTGTTTCAGTTCGATATTCGTTTGACATTCGTTCCCGGACTATTTCTGCGACTGGGATGCATGAATATCGAATGAATATCAAACTGAAATTGTTTCAGTTCGATATTCGTTTGACATTCGTTTCCGGACTGTTCATGCGGTATACAACGGATTTGAATATCAAATGAATATCAAACTATGATTTTTGTAAGTTAGATATTCGTTTGACATTCGTTTTCGGGTTATTCATTGAATGTGCGACGTAGATGAATATCAAATCAATATCAAACTGGATTTTTTTTTCAGTTTGATATTCGTTTAACAATCGTTTTCGGGTCATCCATTGAATGTACAACGTAGATGAATATCAAATGAATATCAAACTGAATTTTTTTTCAGTTCGATATTTGTTTGACATTCGTTTTCGGGTAATTCATTGAATATACAACGTAGATGAACATCAAATGAATATCAAACTGAGATTTTTGTCAATTAGATATTCGTTCGACATTCGTTCCCGAACTATTTATGCGACTGCGATGAATATCGAATGAATATCAAACTGAAATTGTTTCAGTTCGATATTCGTTTGACATTCGTTTCCGGACTATTTATGCAACTCGGATGAATATCGAATGAATATCAAACTGAAATTGTTTCAGTTCGATATTCGTTTGACATTCGTTTCCGCACTCTTCATGCGGTTTACAACGGATTTGAATATCAAATGAATATAAAACTGGGATTTTTGTCAGTTCGATATTCGTTTGACATTCGTTTTCGGTTTATTCATTGAATATGCAACGTAGATGAATATCAAACTGCCATTTTTGTCAGTTCGATATTCGTTTGACATTCGTATTCGGGTCATTCATTGAATATACAACGTAGACGAATATCAAATGAATATAAAACTGAAAATTTTGAAAGTTCGATATTCGTTTGACATTTGTTCCCGGACTATTTATGCAACTGGGATGAATATCGAATGAATATCAAACTGAAATTGTTTCAGTTCGATATTCGTTTGACATTCGTTTCCGGACTGTTCATGCGGTATACAATGGATTTGAATATCAAATGAATATCAAACTGGGATTTTGGTCAGTTAAATATTCGTTTGACATTCGTTTTCGGTTTATTCATTGTGCAACGTAGATGAATATCAAATGAATATCAAACTGGAATTTTTTTCAGTTCGATATTCGTTTGAGAATCGTTTTCGGGTCATTCATTGAATGTACAACGTAGATGAATATCAAATGAATATCAAACTGAATTTTCTTTCAGTTCGAATTTCGTTTGACATTCGTTTTCGCATAATTCATTGAATATACAACGTACATGAATATCAAATGGATATCAAACTGAGATTTTTGTCAGTTCGATATTCGTTTGACATTCGTTCCCGAACTATTTATGCAAATGGGATGAATATCGAATGAATATCAAACTGAAATTGTTTCAGTTCGATATTCGTTTGAGAGTCGTTTCCGGAGTATTTATGCAACTGGGATGAATGTCGAATGAATATCAAACTGAAATTGTTTCAGTTTGATATTCGTTTGACATTCGTTTCCGGAGTATTCATGCGGTATAGAACGGATTTGAATATCAAATGAATATCAAACTGGGATTTTTGTCCGTTCGATATTCGTTTGAGATTCGTTTTCGGGTTATTCATTGAATGTGCAAGGTAGATGAATATCAAATGAATATCAAACTGGAATTTTTGTCAGTTCGATATTTGTTTTCGGGTCATTCATTGAATATACAAAGTAGATGAATATCAAATGAATACCAAACTGATTTTTTTTTTAGTTCGATATTCG
This sequence comes from Modiolus philippinarum, assembly GCA_002080025.1. Lineage (NCBI taxonomy): Eukaryota > Metazoa > Mollusca > Bivalvia > Mytilida > Modiolidae > Modiolus > Modiolus philippinarum. Next base: position 12,364 of record MJUU01035076.1, read on the forward strand.
TTAAACATTCGTTTTCGGGTCTCTCATTGAATATACAACGTCAGTAAATATCAAATGAATATCAAACTGAGATTTTTGTCGGTTCGATATTCGTATGACATTCCTTTTCGGGTCATTTATTGAATATATAACGTAGATGAATATCAAATGAATATGAAACTGAGATTTTTGTCAGTTCGATTTCCGTTTGACATTCGTTCAAGGACTATCTATGCAACTGGGACGAAAATCGAAAGAATATCAATCTGAAATTGTTTCAGTTCGATATTCGTTTGAGATTTGTTTTTGGGTTATTCATTGAATGTACAACGTAGATGAATATCAAATGAATATCAAACTTTAATTATTGTCTGTTCGATATTCATTTGACAGTCGTTTTCGGGTCATTCATTGAATATACAACGTAGATGAATATCGAATGAATATGAAACTGAGATTTTTGACAGTTCGATATTCGTTTGACATTTGTTCTCGGACTATTTATGCAACTGGGATGAATATTGAATGAATATCAAACTGAAATTATTTCAGTTCGATATTCGTTTGACATTCGTTTCCAGACTGTTCATGCGATATGCAACGGATTTGAATATCAAATGACTATCAAACTGCAATTGTTCCAGTTCGATATTCGTTTGGCATTCGTCATTCATTGTCTGTCTATTTAAGATACACCTTTCATACTTTGCAAGTGCATAGGTCTAGTCAAGAGGAATACACATAAAAAAAACAAAAATTAGGTCAGGTCAAAGGTAAAGTTCACAGAGGTTAAAAGGGGGTTGAATTTGATGTTTTCCCATATTTGACTGTAGAATTCGTATCATTTGTCTTATTTAGACGGGGTTTGCTTTATTTAATTGCTAATGAATTTGCGCAACTTAGGTATGCTGACGGATTTGAGGTAGTATTTACCGTTTTTGAGAAAGAAGGGCCCAAAGGGGGCCAAATGGAAATTAATTAATCTTTCATTTGTTTTCAGACCTTGATGCAGTAATTTTCTGTAGATTTGTTTTAGCAAGTTTAAATAGATACATTGAACAATGAAAACCAATTTGAATAAACAAGAGGCCCAAAGCTGCTCCACCCATTTTAGAATACAGGGGTTAGATTTGGAGATTTTATTAAGGAAATAAATATATTTTTACTATTGAAAATATTCTTTTAATACTTGGCTGGTGTACAAGTCTAGTCGAGAGGAACATAAATATGCAAAAAAAAATGTTCAAATCAAATGTCAAGCTAGCTCACAGAGGTAAAAATAATTAAAACTGCCAGATTTCCCATACAATTGACTAGAACCTGGGGACATATGTAGTGTTTCACTAACACATTTTGTTCTTGTTTATTATGTCTCTCCTTCACCGAAGGGAGACATATTGAATTACTCCTAAATATGTCGCCAATGACGTATTAATTTAAGTTTTTGAGGGAATTCTTGTCCTGGATAGAACTTTTTTGTTTTCAAGCCCAGTGTGTTCATATTTGGTATGTATATACATTAGATCATGGCGGAGTGTCACATAATTAGGTCACTGTGTCCTCGACCTTCAATGTCAAGGTCAAATAATTGAATACTTTTGACATTTTTGTGTTAGGCAGAACGTCTTTTTCTGATAAAACCACATATGTTCATATTTGGTATGTATATACATCAAGTCATGGATGAGTGTCAAGTCAAAGAATAAGGTCACTGTGACATTGACCTTGAATGTCAAGGTCAAAACTTTGTTGCTTTTTTTAACTGGACTTATATGTTAATGTGCATTTGTATTCTTTTTAATTTTTGCAACTCACACCCTTTTTACATACTAATATTATAAAGCTTGAAGAGAAGAAATAGATAATACTTTCTGCAAACCCGAGGCGTGGTCAAAAATCCCCCAAATGTTAAGAAATTATTTATCATAAAAACGGTTGATATCCCCAACCCTAAACCATATATCATCTTATTACCCATTCTTAAATGAATTGGATTTTGCATATGAAAATCACAAGGGATTGTCCCCACACCCTAACACCCCACCCTTTTAAAGAATTTTATTGTATCTTTAAACTGGTTGAGATAACCGCCCCTAGACCATATATAGTCCTATTACAATAGTGAAACGTGTCACCCTAGAACACCTGTCCTTCCATAGAGCTAATGTTAACATCTCTAAATTATTTCTGATTATACAAATGAGCTTATAAACCACGCCCATTTTCTTATATCCATAAACCCTACTTCAAAGTGTCACGAATGTAGGGCACCGTAAACGTAGTGAAGCGGTGTGAGAGTGGTGGGGCGCTTGGGGTGTAGCAACCAAGCTTCAGTATTCTAATCCAAGCCTTTTCTATTGTTTTATCATGTTTTTAGTTCTCCTCTTGTGTTGTATTTCGATTCAGTCATTTTTGATTTTTTTTTGTCCGGTACTTCAGATTTTTCTATGTATTTTCTGTATTAATGGGTAATACAGAACCTCATCTAAACATATATCGATTTGTATTCATTTGTGATACCTTTTAACTCTTTTGTTATCCCGACCGATTTCAGTTTTCTCCCTTTATTTTGTGTAATCTGGAGTCCATGTTTTTCCTTTGTCCTAACATTTACCCAAATATTGCATTTGTTTACCGCTCTCCGTCTTGATTGTTTTATCCCGTTCTGTATCATTATTGATTTTTGGTGCATTTCCCTCATCGTTTGCTGTATCTATATACTTTTCGTTCAATTAGGCAATAAATAATCAACTAAATTACAGATATATACTTTATTTTCCCCGTCATGAAGCAAACATGGGTCGGAGAGCCATCCACATGATGCCTTTGTAATCTTACATCCATAGGGTCGCGTGCTGTAATCGACCATGGCTACTCTTTTGTCAAATACAATTCTATAGTCTCTATCTTGATATATGGATAGGAGTTTCATATTATCTCGCATGATCCGGAAATTTTCGCTCATGGTTTTCACATCGTTTCTGTTGTTTATCACCATGTCTTTAATCGTATCGAAGTTGATGATCAGGATATTCTTGTAGTTAAGTGTTATTCTCTTCACTTTACATGCAGTTTCGGTTCCATCGTTGTCCGGTGCTGCTAATCTGTAGGCATAGTTTTCAGGTCCTCCGGTTACAAATTCCGTAATTCTATTTCCAACTGTCTCATCTGTTAGTTCTCCTAAGTAGTTTCCTAATTGTGGTTTCCACTCTGTATGTTAGGAAGTAAATACAATGGAATCTGTATCTGCGTAGATTGCGCGGTTGTCCAGGTTCTCCTAATAACTGCAGCTTTAGCGTTGCTTGGGCTGTAGTCTAGGCAGCAATGACCACGTTGGTCCGTCCCGAGTCTTCGACGAATTCTTTTTTGTATCGACATCTTCCTCCAATCATTGTGTCACTTACGAGATTTACACCGATAAGACTGATTTCATCACTAGTTAATAAATCGACATAGTCGCTTGGTTCGGAATAATATTTTATTTGTGGCATATTGGATATTTGACCAAATTTTCCACAGAAGCTGTTTAACATCAATTTGGCTAAAGCTCGTAACCCCGGGTTGTTCTTTATTTTATCAGTCTAAAAATATCCCTTCTCTGTCGTAGTAATCTCTGATATGGCTATTTTTGTCTTCTTCAGTTTGACACCATTCTTGCCATCCGCTAGCTCCCTCTTTCATTTTCAGGGAAGTGTTGACGTATTCGGTAAAGAGCCTTCCTGTCTTAGTCGTTTGATCGTATTGTTCCGTGTCAAAGTGCCAGACTTCATTGATTCTGTCTATCTGATATCCTTTCTCCAACGCTTTCTTTAGTTCATCGGTGACCTGGTTCCGGTCAAAGCCTTTTCCTCATCTATGTGTTGACAAGGCGTTTGTTGACTGGATTCGGCACAGGCTTTACATAACGTGAACTATAGTTTGTTGTTTATTTTTGCAGGGAGTACTGGGATGTAGAGTCCGCTCGCTGGAAGTACTTTGCATTTGATGGGTCCTTCGTATTGCTGTATAACTTTGAAATTGTCCGTGATAATGGTTGGGTGTCCCACGGGTATCTTGCCAGTCTTGTTGATGTAGGGGTACAGTGAAGTAACGTCGTAGTTATCAATGTTTTCACCGTCAGAAGCTTCTTTGTACATTGTAAACGCTCCTGTACGTCCTCCGTAAAAGGCATCTCTGGGTTACAATGGGTAAACATATTCGAGGGAGTTTAGGAAACTTTGTATGTGAGGATCACTCCGTATTTCTCTATCGAAATCGCACTCTCATACACCGACATAGGTATAGACTTGGTCTTCTAGGTATCTTTTCTTATCTAATATACGCTGGTGTAATTCACACATCGTCATATTTTTTACTGGATTGACGGTCGAGGCACTATAACAACGTAAACATCCGTGCAAGAAACAACCGTTGTATTCAAAGACTTTATTGTCGTGGTATGCATCGACCATGTATGCACCGATTTCCTTCTCACCGCCATTACGAGCGTGCTGTATCCGAATACTGTGCACTTCAGATAGATGTTGTAGCCATTTCATTTTTTAATGGAGTGTTTCTCTTGAGGTCGGTAGCCGAGGGCGGATATGATGCCTATAGTGTCCGATTTTAAAAGAAAAGTGCGAAACACCAATTTACAAGCCGATGCTACCGTAATTCATTGTTGGAATGGATCGATTCCTCCATGTCCGGTGGATGTCATCTCCATGAATAATTCTCGGAACTTGAGACCAATTTTTTCTCAGTATGACCACATCTGAACGGAAATAACTCAACAGTTCTTGATGCAAGTCGAACATGGAACTCCAGAGTGCGTCATTCCATTCGAAGAAGACGCTTCTCTCCTCTAACTTCATTTTTTCTGGTTGGCAATGCTTGACATCTGGTAGGCGATTGAGTATCACGGATTTATTTTCTTTAGTGTTGAATAGGTGAGGAAAGTATTCCTTCTTCAGCTCATTCAAGCCAAACATTTTTGGTAGTTTGGACAATGCCATCGGTAAAAAGTTCATTGAGTCAATCATTCTTATGTTGCAGCGAGGTACGGTGACGGCCATATTCTTCGTTCCATTCGGAATCACATCTGGTAATAGTCCTTTGGTATACAAGTAGTTTAAAATAGGATAACTGCCGTATCCTTTAAAGTTGTGGCACAGGACGATAGCTCCGTTGTTTGTTCCAGAGAATAGTCATTTACAAAACTGTTCGGTGGTTTCAGGTCCTGTAAATACTAGTTCGTTTTCCTACATTCTTAACAGGACGTGTGTTCATCGATTCCGTTATTTGTACACTTCAAACAGACTTTGTGTACCACACACAGATTCGGCTGGTGTTTGTAGGAGCCACATTTGAAATGTTTACAGTTTTGACATGTTCCTGTTTCGTCTGGTTTGTATCCTTGGTAAAACTGGACAAGATCGTCTTGGGTGCATTCAAAGTCGAAGAAAATTTAAGTTTGCTTCTTCTGTTTCTTTTGCATATTGACAGGTTCGAAACACGACGATCCTTTGAAGTATCGCCTGCAGTCTTCACGTGGTATCCAATCATCTCCGCTCTCGGTGTGAATCTTACGACGATAATAACACGGTTCATAACAGACGTGTTCATCTCTATTGATATATCCTTTGTCATATTTATGACAGTAATAGACGCGTGACAAAAATGCAGGCATGCTGGTAATGACATCGTAATGGTTTTCGTGGTAAAACAGGTAGATCTTCTTCTCGGCTTCGGGTCTTTTGTATATAACAGTGTGGAAATACTCTTTGGATACGACGTGAATTTGATACTCTGGTAGAACTGCTTGAAATCGTTTGATCTCTTCGATGCCACATTGTTGTAAAGGTACATCTGCTTTAGCATGTAACTCTACTGCCAACTCTTCCTGAATGCGCCGGCCCTGTCTTATAGTGTCCCATTTTTCGTGTCCATCAATTTCAGACTTAGCCGTAACCATCGCTCTGGCACAACACAGGTCGTCTTTGTTTTTAATCTGGACGATGGAAGTTTTACTTGATAAGAATCTTTTTAGATCAATATAGTCGGTTTTCTTTCGTCCGCTGCCCGTTGGCATGTTAACGTGGGTGACTTCCATTTCGGCATCTTCTGTTAATGCTATCTTTTCGTTGGATTGCACAACGCGTTCCACTTTGTCCACTTGCTGGTTAGTTGATCCACCCTCATGAACGGCATGGCAATGGGGAAGTCCAGATCAAGTGTCTGTAGTGAAATCTGCACGTAGTCGGTCGTCTTCTGGTCTTGTAAATGTGGTCACTTTCTTCAAGATGGCATCGAAAAGCTCGTGCAACGTTTATAGTACTCGTTGAAGGCTCTGGACCTTGATCTCTTTGAACTGGATTTTGTACTGGGTAGCCGTGGTTTGAAATCCCGGTGCACTTTTTCTACCTTTTATCTTTAACTCGAACAAGTCTTCAGGCTTTTGGGGTTTACGAGTAGCCCCTCCTACTTGATGTCTTTCCTGATTGTGACGCTCTAAAGCAGATGGTCCACAGAATGTGGCATGACATTCCATACATTGGTATCTGGGCTTGTCGTGGTTTTTCAGATGTGCTTCAAAGTAAGCTTTCCTCGTAAACCGCTTGGGGCAAATGCTACAGGCAAAGGTCATATGGTCTCTACGCGTTCTGTAGTGGGTCAACAATTCTCTTTTGCTGTCAAAGGACTGGTGACAATATCCGCATGAATGCATCTGCAAAAGGTAATACATATTTCTATATTACTACAATATATTATTATTTATTACTATTTAATTTTGTATTATTGAAAACCAATTAATTCTGTATTATTGATCACACATTTGGTTTCAAGAACTTATTTATCGGTCAATTGAATTCTAAATTCAAAGCTTCATATTCGGCTTTATTGTCATTAAAATTAATTATATAAAGTTCACTTTCCTTTGCTCTGTTTGTTTTCGCTGGGAACGGCTGTTCAATTCGGCTGTTAGTTGCAGAAAGAGAAAGTTGCTGGATGCGTCTGATTATATACAGGGGGACGCGTTGTAACGATGCTTCTGATTAGTCGTTGATTTTTGTTACGAGTTTTGTGATTGGTCGATTATTCTGTAATCTGATTGGTTGGATTTATCACAAAGTCGGCGTCTGATTGGTTGAATTCCCTGCAATTGGATTGGTCGTTTCATTTCTCTATTGTTATATAATGACGTCATGTTTCTTTTAATAGAACGTGCGATATCAGTCAGATCATCAGTCACGTAATCACTCCTTATGTGTACACGTGTATGGACCAGCTCTGCGTTGTCCGCCATATTGGATATGTGGATCTCCTGTGACCACCTAGGGTAGACACATGGACCAATGTCGACGTGCCAATGCTGCTACCTAGTTTGGAACAAGATATCGACATTCCTGTCACCATGTGGGCACATTTAAACAGCGACATCGTTGTGAATTGGAAACCCGATTGCTCGACGACTTGGAGCAACACCTCTGGAGATATACTTGAACACTCCAGTTAACCACAGCAGTGAAGTGCCAGTCATCCATCGACACGAACAACCCAGTTGATGACCATATCTTCGATGAGGCTGTCTGGAATAATTAGTTATGAATTAGTCATGAGTTTTAATTATGTGTAAGATGTTCCTTTTTATTTGTTTTTCTACTTAAATTTCACAATTTTCTCACACGTTTTGTTTATTTTCTTATTCGTTTAACAATTTTTGTTACCATTTTGTATTTTGTTTTGCATGTTTTAATTTTTTGATAATATCATTTGAAGTTTTAGCTTAAATATTTACATTAGGTTACATTTTTTTTTTAAATTTTACAACACGTGTTTTGTTAATTTTTTGTTCTTCAACAATTTTATGACTTTTTTGTGGACATTTTATCAAATGTTTCCGTTAAATTTTCATTATGTTTGCATTTTATCACAAAAGTTTTCTTATTTTTTGTGTTTTCATGAGTATATTTTATGCTGTTTTAAAATTTTTGTTAAGATTATGTATAAACTTTGTTCTACTTTGTGTTCTTGCATTAATTTTTCCAGTTGTATTGTCAATTTTTTAAAAAAGTTTTGTTTTTTTTGTTTTAATTTGTGCTGTCGCTAATTTTTTATATGTGTTTTACGTTGAAATTCACATTTTCCTGATATTTCCGTTCTTTTTACGGGGAATTCAGTGGTGGTGGTGGTGATGATTGTTTGGTTTCAGTCGTGGTGATGATTGCTGCTGCTGCTGCTGGGCAGTTTAGGATATTGCTGCTGTTCTTGGGTTTCGGAATTGTTACTTTTTCTAAATTAGTGGGTGTTTTATTCGGAGGGGTTTAATCGCACATGACTCAAGGGTTCATAAAAAATAACAAAGTCATTGTCAATTTCATAGTTTATTTTCTCCGTCATGAGACAGGCACAGGTCGGAGATCCACGTGCATTCTTTACAGTTTTGTTTTCTGGAGTTAAAATCCATTCAACTGAATGTGGATTTCTTCTACATCTTCTTGGGTCGGGATTGTATTGTTTCAATGGAGCTGTTCATTGGTTCGTTGGGATCTATCTTCAATGTGATTGTAAAAACATTCATATTGTTAGGTTGGACTGGAGCGTCTTCGAGGTTTTCGTTATCATAAACAAGTTAAAACCTTTACTTAATTTTATCATCGATATAAAGACTTAGTTCATTAATACAATGCAACCTGTAAACATCTAATCAAGGCTGGCATTTCACATCCCTTATTTTACGGTAATGTTTTACATAAGAGTAAAAACTACTTAAACTCGCCTAACAAACTTAAAAAACCTTTAAATCGTCTAATGCATAAGGGTTATAATTACGGTATTGTCGCCAAGTCATCACGTATGGCCTTTTTTGGTATTAACATTGATTTTTTGATAGGGTCTTTGCATTTTAATTAAACACATTCTAAATTTCTAAAATCAGTATTGCATGGACACAGGTTATGTATTCCGGTATATACATGCAATCATAATGCTAAACTCCTCACAGGAAGGGATCTTGATGGAAGCTGTATACTGAGGGTACATAACTTAATTTGTCAGTTGGTAATGGGTCTGGAACTGGCATGTCAGTTAACCGCTAGTAGTCTCTTGTGATTTCATGTTTATGTCCGTATATTTAGTTCTTTCAGTTTAATTTTTCACAATTGACTCAGTCCTGTTGCCAACTGAATTTTACTGTTGTTACGATAGTTTTTTTGATTTATCACATTGGCTATAGGGGGAAGGTTTGGGCCCGATAAAACTAGTTTAACCCCGCCGCAGCAGGTTTGCGCCTGTCCTAAGTCAGGAAATTTATTAAGCCTTTGTGTGTCTTGTCTGTTTTCTAGTTAGTTCACTTTATGTCTATGGGAGTCTATGGCTGATGTTTATTTCGCTGCACTTGATTACTCTTTATTTAGAGGCCAACTCCGACCTGCCGTTGGGTGTGGGGTTTCCTCACCGTTCATTGAAGATCTTATGGTGGCTTTGAGTTGTTATTACTCCCCTTTGGATCGTTGTCTCTTTGACACATTCCCCGTTTCCCCTCGTTTTCCTATTTGATGCTTGGTACGTTGATGACATAATAACACATCTTTTCTACTGCATTTCTGTCCACATTCTTCACAACGAAACTTGTTGGGCTTGATTTTATGTGTATTCATGTGTCGTTGAAGACTAAAGGTTTGGTGGCATATTCCGTAATTTCGTGTCAGTGGTTGACGTTTCTCAGTCTGACAATAAGGCACAGTTCTGGACATCTTATAGAGTCTTGCTGTTTTCATTCGTCTCAGTTGTTGACTTTTTCTTTCAGTATGGTGGTTAGGGGCAGTTCTGGATATCTTGTACAGTCTTGCTGTTTTCATTGAATGGCTCTGTTAAGATCCTGGAAATTAATTATGTAACACTCTATAGGTAAAGCTTCCCTTATTTCACATCTGTTCAGTTCGAAGGTCGGATGCAGAATGGGAACTTCAGTCGTTGTGCTTCGTTAAATACGCGGTTAGCCCCTGTAAAAATTTAGGGATCCCCAAACAGCCATACCGTAAGAGATAGTACTTTACAGATGTGTTCAATGGATTTAGAATGACACAGATACCCTCAAAACATATATCACACAACTATTTAAGTATTCTTTGAAAAATTCACCAAATGACCCTGTCTAAAATTGGACCCCTTGTAGCACCCTTACTATTAGAGATACGACCTCACAAATATCACTTTTCGATTAAGATGGTCAAAGTTACCCCGAAAACATATATAACTGTCTTTAGTACTTGACTTAGGAAATTGAAATTTGGACCCTTGCAGAAATTTTGGACCCTCATATCACCC